>CM060314.1:96422834-96427834 GCA_030674185.1 Monoplex corrugatus | reverse complement strand
CTAGCATCTAATTCAAACAGCATCGTATACGATTTGTGTAAGGCAATCGGTGTATTTCCATTTGTATTAGTTTAAACCAGTACCTCACACACTTCACTGCAGAAAGCGCACTATTGGGTACCTGTTTGAATCGCCATACACCTTTCGTTTGGCGTTTGAAGTGATACACCTAAACCATTTTCAAAGCAAACAAGTGCACTTTTTACATTGTACAGAAGAAGCATCAAGTCCCTATAATTTAACAACATATTGTGTAATAGACTGAACTTGAGAATCAAATAATTTTCAAAATAAAACAACGGAGCTGTTATGTATGACTAATAATTTATTCATAATACAATACACTTTTTTATTTTTCTCTTCTTGTAAGATCTTTGCATGCAGAGGTGAAATTAAACGAACGTGTAGAAAAACACACACCCAATTATTTGTATGAGTTTAATACAGGCATAACAATACCATTGTGTGGCCACCTCCCTCCTGATGAAAGATTTCTTCTTTTTCTAAAACCAGTATTACTCTTTGCCGCATTGCATTTACCTTCAGTTAAAGTGAAACAGCTGCTTCATGTAAGTTATTTAGCTGTATTTGCAAAGCACTTACTGTTTCAGATAGCAATACAATCATCAGTGGTCAAAAGGAGAATGAACATTTCCGTGAGATTAATTGAAAAACTTTGTGCCATGTCTTCGAGAGTTGATAACTTCCAAAGTCTTTTCATTAATGAGCAGAGAACACAACAGAGAACCAGAAACATCACCCTGTCTTAAACTTGTCGTACAATGATTTAGAAGAGAAAGGGAAAGGCAGAGAAACAGAGACAGACAGAGACACAGAGACAGACAGAGAAACAGAGACAGACAGAGACACAGAGACAGACAGAGAAACAGAGACAGACAGAGACACAGAGACAGCAGACACAGAGACAGGGACAGTCAGAGGGACAGGGACAGAGATACAGAGACAGAAAAAGAAAGACAATGAGAGAGAGAGAGAGAGAGAGAGAGAGAGAGAGAGAGAGAGAGACAACGACAGAGAGAGAAAGAAGCAGACAGACAGACAGACAGAGACAGACAGAGACAGACAGAAATACAGAGACAGAGAGACAGTGAGAGAGAGACAATGAGAGAGAGAAAGAAGAAGACACAACAGACAGACAGAGACAGAGAGAGAGAGAGATACAGAGACAGAAAGACAGTGAGAGAGAGAGAAAGAACAGACAGACAGACAGAAACAGACAGAGATACAGAGACAGAGAGACAGTGAGAGAGAGACAATGAGAGAGAGAAAAGAAGACACAACAGACAGACAGAGACAGAGAGAAGAGAGATACAGTGACAGAAAGACAGTGAGAGAGAGAGAAAGAACAGACAGACAGACAGAAACAGACAGAGATACAGAGACAGAAAGACAGTGAGAGAGAGAAGAAGCAGACAGAAAGACAGAGACAGACAGAGATACAGAGACAGAAAGACAGGAGAGAGAAATGAAGCAACAGACGACAGACAGACAAGACAGACAGAGATCAGAGACAGAAAGACAGTGAGAGAGAGACAGAGAGAGAAAATCAGACAGACATACAGACATAAACACTGGCATTTCACCTTAATGTGATATCCACCAAGGCAATATACGACTCGAATAAACAATTATACCAATAACACAAATGTGAAGTAAGCCTCCAGCTTTTTTGAATGAAGTCGTCTTCTGCTGTTTGTCACAAACCCAAAGATAATAAACGTGATATCTGGAATGATAAAAACACAGGCAAATGGGTGGAAGCCAACACGAAACGTACATGCCTGTTTAGTTTCAGCTGAAAGTTCTTGCCTGTCCTGTACAGCTAGTCTCGGTCTGAGCCAAAATCTCTTGAGCAGATATGATTTTAAGGCTTATTTCAGACATTTCAAACTTTCGGAGAATATAAACAAGCAGCACAGGTTGGATATGCTTGATTCGTATCCTAACGTAATTTGCATTCCTTGTTTTGTTAACAGGAGAGGCAGACGCGCTATGTTTGTGTTTCGAAGGTGCACGGTTTGTTTTCGCTTAGGGCTTCGCTCTCTGTCCCTTCTTCTCTTCTGTCTCTCTCTCTCTCTGTCTCTCTCTCTCTCTGTCTCTTCTCTCTCTCTTTTTCTTTCTTCTCTTCTCTGTCTCTCTCTCTCTGTCTCTCTCTCTCTTCTCTCTCTCTGTGCTCTGTCTCTCTCTCCCATTCTCTCTCGTCTCTCTGCTTCTCTTTGCGTCTCTCTCTGTTTTCTTCTTGCTCTGTTCTGTTGTCTGTTTCTCCATCTCTCCTCTCTCTCTCTCTTTCTCCTCTCTCACTCTCTCTCTTCCTCTCTCTGTTCCGTCTCTCTTCTCTCTCCGTCTCTCTCTGTCTCTCTCTCTCTCTCTCTCGTGTCTCTGCTCTTCTCTCTCTCTCTCTCTCTCCTCTCTCTCCCTCTTCTCTGTCGTGTCTGCCTGGCTCCTCTCGTGGAAGCTAGTGCAGGTTTGACTTTTCTAAAACCACATATGAATAAACATTAAAAGAAATAACACTGAACGACCGAACACACACACACACACACACACACACACACACCACCCACACCACCACCACCACACAACATACACACACACACACACGGAATATCAATCAATTTATTATTTCAATTACTCAGTATCTATTTGTTTCGTTCATTTTTATCTATTTGTTTATTATTCATTCATTCAATTTTTTTGGTTTATTTTCTTATTTATTCATCTCCATATTCATGTATTTTTTTGATTATTTATTCATTTATTATGTTTATGTATCTATCTATTATCTATTTTTGTTTATTTCTTCGTTTGCTTATTTATTCATTCATTTATTCGATATTCGTTTGTTTTTTTGTGTCGGGACAGCTACATGCATAGTTTTGTTGGGTTTTTTCCCCAGCAACTTTGTGTCTTGTTTTCTCAACAACAACCGAATGCATTACTGACGTTCCGTTTTCGTTCTTCCTTACACAGGGATAATTTCATGGAAAAAAAATGCTCAGAGCTTTCACTGTCACCCGTCACATTTTTCAGGGCATGTATGTTCTTCTCACAGACAAGAATGTGGTTCGTAATGTATTCTGGTTAGATATGTCTGCACGTCTGCCTCGTTTTTCTCTTGACTTTTTTTTTTGTATGTTGGTTGGTTGGTTGGTTGGTTGGTTGGTTGGTTGATTGGTTGGTTGGTTGGTTGGTAGGTTGGGTGGTTGGTTGGTTGGTTGGGTGGTTGGTTGGTTGGTTGGTTGGTTGGCTAACTGATTGGTTGGTTGGTTGGTTGGTTGGTTGGTTGGCTAACTGATTGGTTGGTTGGTTGGTTGGTTGGTTGATTGGTTGGTTGGTTGGCTAGCTGGTTGGTTGGTTGATTGGTTGGTTGGTTGGCTAGCTGGTTGGATGGATGTTTGGTTGATTGGTTGGTTGGTTGGTTGGTTGGCTGGCTGGTTGGTTGGTTGATTGGTTGGTTGGTTGGCTAGCTGGTTGGATGGATGTTTGGTTGGTTGGTTGGATGGGTGGGTGGGTGGGTGGTTGAATGGTTGGTTGGTTGGCTGGCTGGTTGGTTGGTTGGTTGGTTGGTTGGCTGGCTGGCTGGTTCGTTCGTTCGTTTTGTTCTCTTTTGTTTTTTGTTTTGTTTTGTTTGTCAATATGTCTGTCAGGTTATGTATGTGCGCGCGTGTATGTTTGTGTGTGTGTGTGTGTGTGTGTGTGTGTGTGTGTGTGTGTGTGTGTGTGTGTGTGTGTGTGTGTGTGTGTGTTCAACTCTATTTCTCGGTATGCCTCTCAGTTTGTGCATCTGTCTGTCTGTTTGCCTGCATGGATATTGTTATGTCTGATTATGATTTTTGTTGCCATGTGCCAAAAGAACTTCTTATCAAATGTAGGAAATAGTTTGGCATGATGCGTAGGTATAGATTGCATAACAACTTCACACTGATAAGAATGTCATATTTTCAGAGCGTCTAATTCCATGAACTAGAATCATTACAGTAGAATTCACAAGGCTAATCTCGGCATTTTAAAAGGGTGCTCTGGTTTTTCTGGCACTAAACTGTGACAGGCTCTGGTTTTTCTGGCACTAAACTATGACAGGCTCTGGTTTTTCTGGCACTAAACTGTGACAGGCTCTGGTTTTTCTGGCACTAAACTATGACAGGCTGTGGCTTTTCTTGCACTAAACTGTGACAGGCTCTGGCTTTTCTAGCACTAAACTGTGACAGGCTGTGGCTTTTCTAGCACTAAACTGTGACAGGCTGTGGTTTTTTTGGCACTACACTGTGACAGGCTTGGCTTTCCTAGCACTAAACTGTGACAGGCTGTAAAGTTTCAGTTTCAGTTTCAGTTTGTCAAGATGACGTCTCCGCGGTCGGAATGAATTCCATATGCACTAACGTCACAGGTGCCACGTGTATGGTGATCGTGGCACAAGCCTTAAGCCTGCACATAAACCCATGAGCTGGCCAGGTCTTGAGGCCCTACCTAGACTATGCTTTACCTAGTCTATATTTCATACTGGTATTTTATCAGTCTACCACTGGAATAAACTTGGTTACATGTAAATGACATGCGTGCATCTTACCTTCAAAAAAGGAACATATATATAAAATAAAAAAATAAATAATGAAAGATCTGACTCACAACACAGCTAGCTATTCTGTCTAAACTCGTCTGAAAACACTGTTAGTTTCTAATAACACAAAATACCATAAATGTTGCCAAATGAGGAAATGAAACAAAATTTTAACGGCACAATATTGTAAATTTTGAAACGAAATGACGTGAAAGAAAACACTGTCTGGCCATACTGGCCTTTCCGTGACCTGACATGGTGCCAGTGAGGACAGTCTGACACAACGACACAGAACAAACCAGAATGGTTAAATGAAAAACACTTGGCCTGTCTGAGAGGAAATTGCATTCACGTTTCATTCCAGTACAATATGTTCCAGACAATAACAATATACATAAATAACACAAACGAGATCATATCC
>CM060314.1:96415334-96417834 GCA_030674185.1 Monoplex corrugatus | reverse complement strand
TTTGTTTTTTGTTTTGTTTTTTATTATTTGGGACTCAAATTGAGCTTAACATGACATGTGCCTCTGAAATTTGGGCCCTGAATTAAACTTGGCCAATTGAGAAAGTTCATAGTCTGCTGTGAACGGTTTTACTTAAACTTATTGTATTGCCGATAACAAGACTTGGATACAATTAACATGTTGCCAGTAGCAAGACTATGCAGACAAGCATAAGGA
Source organism: Monoplex corrugatus (assembly GCA_030674185.1). Taxonomy (NCBI): domain Eukaryota; kingdom Metazoa; phylum Mollusca; class Gastropoda; order Littorinimorpha; family Ranellidae; genus Monoplex; species Monoplex corrugatus. The sequence continues at coordinate 96,417,618 of CM060314.1, read as the reverse complement.
ATCTCATTATCATAACATCAATCTTGAAAATTTAACCGAGTGTCAGAAATGAAGAAAATGTTTATGGAACATGGTTTTTCTTATTTTCTGATTGCACCAAGATAGTGGGTTTGAAATGCATTTTATTGGTGAATATAAAACCCGCCTCTTTGCTTATTTTAAGAAAATCTGACACCTAGATGTGATAAGCAATACAACTAGTTCATGTTCCTATACGCATCTATTTCAACCTGAAAAAAATGTCCTTTATCGTGGCAAATGAATACTTGAAAACCCTGAAAAAAAATGTCCTTTATCGTGGCAAATGAATACTTGAAAAATGATTTTGAAAAGTTAAGTTTCAGAACTTATGGATTTAAAACGAATACTCGAGAGATTTTTTTTTTAACAGAAAATATTTAAAATGTGTCATGCCTTTTGTGTAAAAATGCAGGGAAGACGAAGCACATTCTTGTATAATTTTGTTGCTTACGCCAATATTCGTTCCAATGTATGACATAATTTAGCAATATTCTCTCCAAGCAGCTATGAATGTAATTTTCCTCTTGTTGAAAGCAGATGTGGCGGTGTTATTCGTCCCTGGCAAACTATTTGTTCGACGCTTTCCAGTACAAAAAAATGCATGCTTCATCAGCAAGAAATATGTTGGCTTTTTTGAAGACTAATTTGAAATATTGTTTACGAATGATAAATTGTTAATGTAATATCTTGGTAGAAGCACCACATTATTCCATCTTTTAACCGAATTAAGTTTGTATAAGCACTAAGAACATATTTCGTGTTGTTACTTCTGCGCGCGTGCGCGTTTGTGTGTGCGTGTGTGTGTATATATGTGTGTGTGCGCGCGCGCGAGTGTGTGTATGTGGGTGAATGTGTATGCCTGTGTGTAGGTGTGTGTGTGTGTGTGTGTGTGTGTGTGTGTGTGTGTGCGTGTGTGGGATGGAGGGGTGCATGTGTAGGGGTGTGTGTGTGTGTAGGTGTATGTGTGTGTGTGTGTGTGTTTGTGCGCGCGCGCGAGTGCACGCGTGCGCGCGTTTGAGTGTGAGTGTGTGTGCGCGTGCGTGTGTGTGTGTGTGTGTGTGTGTGTGTGTGTGTGTGTGTGTGGACTTGGTTCGTGTGCACTTGCATACTCCCTTTGATATCTGTAAAGAAATGACGTACTGGTTAGTTGTTGTTTGGTTAGATAATGGATTTGATCAGCTGGATAGGGAACATGATGACTTGTGGTATGTGTTGTGACTTGTGGTATATGTTGTGACTTGTGGTATATGTTGTGACTTGTGCTATATGTTGTGACTTTTAAGGAACATGATGACATGTGGTATGTGTTGTGACTTGTGGTATATGTTGTGACTTTTAATGAACATGATGACTTGTGCTATATGTTGTGACTTGTGGTATATGTAGTGACTTTTAAGGAACATGATGACTTGTGCTATATGTTGTGACTTTTAAGGAACATGATGACTTGTATATGTTGTGACTTTTAAGGAACATGATGACTTGTGCTATATGTTGTGACTTTTAAGGAACATGATGACTTGTGCTATATGTTGTGACTTTTAAGGAACATGATGACTTGTGGTATATGTTGTGACTTTTAAGGAACATGATGACTTGTGGTATATGTTGTGACTTTTAAGGAACATGATGACTTGTGGTATATGTTGTGACTTTAAGAACATGATGACTTGTGGTATATGTTGTGACTTTTAAGGAACATGATGACTTGTGGTATATGTTGTGACTTTTAAGGAACATGATGACTTGTGTATATGTTGTGACTTTTAAGAACATGATGACTTGTGGTATATGTTGTGACTTGTGGTAATGTGACTGTTTGTGACTTTTAAGGACATGATGACTTGTGTATATGTTGTGACTTTTAAGGAACATGATGACTTGTGGTATATGTTGTGACTTGTGGAATGTGACTTGTGGTATATGTTGTGACTTTTAAGGAACATGATGACTTGTGGTATATGTTGTGACTTTTAAGGAACATGATGACTTGTGTATATGTTGTGACTTTTAAGGAACATGATGACTTGTGTATATGTTGTGACTTTTAAGACATAGATGTGGTATATGTTGTGACTTTTAAGGAACATGATGACTTGTGCTATATGTTGTGACTTTTAAGGAACATGATGACTTGTGCTATATGTTGTGACTTTTAAGGAACATGATGACTTGTGGTATATGTTGTGACTTGTGGTATATGTTGTGACTTTTAAGGAACATGATGACTTGTGGTATATGTTGTGACTTTTAAGGAACATGA
>CM060314.1:96402834-96410334 GCA_030674185.1 Monoplex corrugatus | reverse complement strand
CACGTCCTGGGTGACCACGACAGTTAGCCACACACGGCCACGTGAACTCGTGATGGTCCATACACGCTGTCCATGCGTGCCTAATCCACCCCGTCCCATTCCCTGGGAGGGTTGAACAATCTAGCTTTCTATCGGCCACTTCTGAAGACGGACAGTCAGTATCCTTTTATTCGCTGTCACATTTCAGTATGAAAGCAGAAGTAGAGGAAAGCGTGAACAGACAAACAGGATAGAGACAGAGACAGACAGACGGAGACAGACAGACAGACAGACGTACAAACAGACAGAGACAGAGAGAGACAGACAGAAAAAGACAAAGACAGAGAGACACATACAGACGGACTGACAGACAGACACAGAGACATGGAGACAGAGATAGAGATTAGAGATTCAAATTAAGTTTGTTTGTTTTTTGTTTGTTTGTTCGTTCGTTCGTTCGTTCGTTTCTTTGTTCGTTTGTTTGTTCTCATCTTGAAAGCTAGAGCTCTTTGTAGAAAACAGAACCATACTACAACGAAGCAAAGACACATTTATGAAGAATTAGCTGATTTTTGCATGTATATATATTTCACGTTTTAAACATACACACAGTGTAGATCATTTTGACAGTCTTTTCCATTTGACTCCATGATGAATAACACTACAACAACTGAGTGAGAGACAGACAGACACACAGAAGAGACACACAGCACACAGAGAGACAGGCACACAGAGAAGACAGACACACAGAGAGACAGACAGACACACAGAGAGAACAGACACAGAGACAGACAGACACACAGACAGACAGACAGACACACAGAGAGACAGACAGACACACAGACAGACAGGCACACAGAGACAGACAGACACACACAGAGACAGACACACAGACAGACAGACACACAGAGACAGACAGACACACAGAGACAGACACACACACAGAGACAGACACACACACAGAGACAGACAAACACACAGAGACAGACAGACACACAGAGACAGACAGACACACGGAGACAGACAGACACACAGAGACAGACAGACACACAGAGAGACAGACAGACACACAGAGACAGACACACAGAGACAAACAGACACAGACACAGACAGACACAGACACAACAGACACACACAGAGACAGACACACACACACACAGATACAGACACAGAGAGACAGACAGACACACAGAGAACAGACAACACACAGAGACAGACACACACACACAGAGACAGACACACACACGAGACAGACAGACACACAGAGACAGACACACACACAATACAACACAGAGACAGACAGACACACACAGAGACAGACAGACACACAGAGACAGACAGACACACAGAGACAGACAGACACAGAGACAGACAGACACACAGAGACAGACAGACACACAGAGACAGACAGACACACGGAGACAGACAGACACACAGAGACAGACAGACACACAGAGAGACAGACAGACACACATAGACAGACACACAGAGACAACAGACACAGACACAGACAGACACAGACAGACACACACAGAGACAGACACACACACACAGATACAAACACACAGAGACAGACAGACACACAGAGAGACAGACAGACACACAGAGAGACAGACAGACACACAGAGAGACAGATACACACACAGAGACAGACGCACACACAGAGACAGACAACACACAGAGACAGACAGACACACACAGAGACAGACAAACACACAGAGACAGACAGACACACAGAGACAGACAGACACACAGACAGACAGACCACAGACACACACACAGAGACAGCACACACACACAGAGACAGACACACACAGACAGACAGACACACGGAGACAGACACACAGACAGACACAGACAGACAGACAGACACAGACAGACAGACACAGAGACAGACAGACACACACCGAGACAGACAGACACACAGACAGACACACAGAGACAGACAGACACACAGAGACAGACACAAACACAGAGACAGACAGACACACAAACAGACACACACAGAGATTCAGACACACACACACAGACAGACACACACACAGAGACAGACACACACACAGAGGCAGACAGACACACAGAGACAGACAGACACACAGAGACAGACAGACACACAGAGACAGACACACCAGAGACAGACAGACCCCACAGACAGACAGACACCACAGACAGACACACAGAGACAGACAGACACAAGAGACGAACACACACGAGACAGACACACAAAGACAGACAGAGAACAAAAGAAATAATAGAACCTTCAAGTCATCCACCGCTTGAAGAAGTCAACAAGCTTTGGCTTCCTGTCCGCTTCCTTGGGCCGACACAAAAGCTGGTAACAGCATGGAGGCATCCATGTGTGGGATCAAAATGACTACGTTTTGTCCTTCAGGGTTCAACTACCGTTGCTCCCGGCAGGATATCCCATAAATATTCATCAGTTTTGCATCGTGTTTCTGCTGGTTGGAGACCAAAGCTATTTGGCGAAAAGCACCCGCTGTTAATGTTGCTGTCGTCGTCTCCGTCGTCGTCGTTGTTGTTGTTGTTCTTCGTCTTCTTGTTGTTGTTATCGTTCTTGTTCTTCTTGTCTTTATTTTTTGTTTGTTTGTTCGTTTGTTTTGTGTGTGTGTGTGTGTGTTGTGTGTGTGTGTGTGTGTGTGTGTGCTGTGTGTGTGTGCGCGCGTGTGTGTGTGGTGTGTGTGTGGTGTGTGTGTGTGTGCGCGCGAGCGCGTGTGTGTGTGTTGGTGTTATTGTTGTTGTTGTTGTTGTGAATAGACGTGTTGGTTATGGACAGAGTGAATGTCTTTGTTTTGTGTGGTGTGTTGTTGTTTTGTTGTTATGTTGTTGTTTCGTCGTCGGTCGTCGTCGTTGTTGTTGTGTTGTCGTCGTTGTTTTGTTGTTGTTGTCGTCGTCGTTGTTGTTGTTGTTGTTGTTGTTGTGAAATAGACGTTGTTGGTTATGGACAGAGTGAATGTCTTTGTTTTGTGTGGTGTGTTGTTGTTGTTGTTGTTGTTGTCGTCGTCGTCGTTGTTGTTGTGTTGTTGTTGTCGTCGTCGTTGTTGTTGTTATTGTTGTTGTTTCGTCGTCGTCGTCGTCGTTGTGTTGTTGTTGTCGTCGTTGTTGTTGTTGTTGTCGTCGTTGTTGTTGTTGTTGTCGTCGTTGTTGTTGTTGTTGTCGTCGTTTGTTGTTGTTGTCGTCGTCGTTGTTGTTGTGTTGTGTTGTCGTCATCTTTGTCGTTGTTGTTGTTGTTGTTGTTATTGTTGTTGTTGTGAATAGACGTTGTTGGTTGGACAGAGTGATGTCTTTGTTTTGTGTGTGTGTGTTGTTGTGTTGTTGTTGTTGTCGTGTCGTCGTGTTTGTTTTGTTGTTGTCGTCGTCGTCGTCGTGTGTGTTGTTGTGTTGTTGTTGTTGTGTCGACGTCGTCGTCGTCGTCGTCGTTGTTGTTGTTGTTGTTGTTGTTGTCGTTTTGTCGTTGTTGTTGTTGTTGTTGTCGTTGTCGTTGTCGTTGTCGTCGTCGTTGTTGTTGTTGTTGTTGTTGTTGTCGTTGTTGTTGTTGTTGTTGTTGTTATTGTTGTTGTTGTTGTTGTTGATTTAGCTGATGCAACAGTCATCATGTGAGAGTTTCTGATGGTAGAAACCTTTGAGATTGTGTGTATATCAAGATTTGTAAGGAAATACGAACAAATGGACTAATACTTTGGGAAATAGCTACACGATAATGAATGTGAATCAGAGAAAACAAACATGAATGGACACATATGGAGCATTACCCACTCACTGTAACGCACACACCTACACCATTACATACACAAACATACACTCATGCACACACACACACACACACACACACACACACACACACACACACACACACACACACGTATCTCTCTCTCTCTCTTCTTTCTCTCTCTCTCTCCACATACACACACAGACGCGCACACACACAGACACACTCACACACATATATGTGCACACACACACACACACACACCATACGCACACACACACACACACATACGCACACACGTACCCACACGCACCCATGCATACATAGATAGAGAGGGAGAGACAGACAGATGGAGGGCTGGCCAAATAATTAACCTAAGCACTAAGAGGATTAAACAAACAGAAAGACGGGAGAGATAAGAACAACAACAAAGTAAAAAAAAAAAACGAATACAAAAACCAAAAGTACATGTCTGCTACAATGACCTAAAATCTCAAATCTCCAACAAAGAAGGCCCCACAAGTCGTTACAGCAATGCAGGGAATGCCGGGATAAGACTGGGAGTAAATCACGTGATCACGGCACAGATGGCCTGTAGAGACAGACAGAACACAACACAGTATTTAGCTCCATTACACTTTACACTCTATTCTGGGGGGGGGGGGGGGGGGGGGACTGAAAGAGGAAAGGTGAAGAGAGAAGAGCTACAGTTCTATAGGTCTTCCAGTCCTGGTAGTAATTAACGATGCCAGCCATTACATCCTGCAGCCAAAGCCACATCAGGCTTACACACACAATTACTGGTTACCCTGGCTGTCTCCGTGTTGCCTGTCCACTGCAGCCCTTGTGGACTTTGGTCCTGCCTTGACAAACAGCCGATGTCCAGACGATGGCCTGTGGTGATCTGTGAATAGAGGGGGGGGGTTAAATCTTTGGCCAACGTGGTCAGTCAATGAAAGTTGGCCAAAGTGTCCATAAGGTGAGTTGGCACAGACATTATCGGTTATCCACAAACCATTAAAGACAACGCTTCTCAGTGCGAATGATGTTATCATCCCCATACACGCTTTCATGTACCGCACACCCCACCACTGGAATGACTAATTGAATGAGTAACAAACACACACAGACTTGTACAAAACAATAGATAAACAAATATCAAAGCAAAACAAAAAAATGGTGCAACATAAATTTGATGCAAATGTGACAGCGTCTCGATCTCACATACAGTATTTCCAAGATGGCACTTCATATTGTGATAAATGTCAAGTTACCAACACAGCAACCACAAATATATCAAACATATAAACTGCCATCCACACCCACCCTTCAGTTTCACAAAAGTAATGCTGTGACAGGTTTGATATGTTTTGTAGCACAACAACCATATGTAAGTAGAAAACTGTGGAAAGATGGGAAAGATGTAACCTACACGTAACGTAAAGAAGAAAACTACATGAGTCAGATCAGACTTTGGTGACAGACGTAACATGGCATCATACTTTGTGGCCAACTGTTCTAGTCCCAAAAGTACAACACTGACTGACGTTCTGGTGCTGTACAAAGGCAGCAAGAAAGATCTGTTTCTATCCATCAGCTTCCCAGGGAACTGTTCCCTGTCCTCTTCATTTATCTGTCCATCTTCCAGACGTCCTGCTTTCTGTCTGTGAGGTCAAACGGTTTTCACTGTTGTATCTGCCGATAGTGCGGGCAGCCAACATTCCCCAGACGTGACGCTGTTCAGAGAGAGAGAGAGAGAGACAGGGAGGGAGAGAGAAAGAGACAGGGAGAGAGAAGTAGAGAGAGGCAGAGAGAGAGACAGACATACAGACAGACAGACCAGACAGACAGACAGACAGGCAGACAGACAAACAGACAGACAGAAAGAGAGACAAAGGATGACAGAGACAGACAGACAGACAGACAGAAACAGACGGAGGCAGATACACACAGATAGAGCATCTGCTTTTGAATTCATAACTGGCCAAAAGTGAAGAAGTGACGATGGTTGTCAAATGGTGACAAAAACCTGTGACAGAAGGTGACAAATCTCAGTCCTGTATTTGATGATCTATAATCATAAACTTTAGAAGAGTGCTTGGCATCTCATCACAAAGACCACATTACCAATGAGGAAGTGCGAAGAACAATTTCACAGCATTTTTCTATCAAGCTCCAACATCTGGAATCAGTTACTCGCTCTTTAGATACTCACCCTCTCTGTCCACATTCAACGCTCCTCAAAACTCACCTGTTTCCCAAAACTGGTAATCTCTGCCTTCCCCATGTAATGTAATGGTGACATTTAGTGTCTTAGTGTCAATGTGTCATTGTATTCATGTCATGCTGTGTGTGTGTTGTGTGTGGTGTGTGTGTGTTTGGGTGTGTGTGGGTGCTTCTGTGGGCGTGTGTGGTGTGCTTGTGATCTGGTTATATGTTTTGCCATTGTAAACGCTAGGCATTAATTGATTAGGCGTACTAATGTTCATAATAATAATAATAATAATAATAATGTCAAAAACTATGAAAACCTTCTGACAACAGTAAGAAAAAGGAAATTCGGTGGTATGGTCACGTGACAAGAACTAACGGACTATCAAAAACAATATTCCAAGGAACAGTTCAGGGAGGAAGAAAAAGAGGCAGACAGAGAAAAAGGTGGATGGACAATATTGACGAATGGACAGGAAAAAGCTTTGCCACGACCCAGACCCTTGCTCATGACAGACAGAGGTGGAGACAGACGGTGCGACGTTCATCGATGTGGAGCCCCACGACCCTGGATAGGGTTAAGGGACAGGAAGGAAGGAAGGAAGGAAGGAAGGAATCATAAACTTCATTTGAACGAAATCCGATAATGAAAGAATGACCGGAGCAATCAAACTGACCACCCCTTCAGCTAACTAACTCACCAGTCAATCAGCCAGATGACCACTAACTAACCAAACAACTCACCAGTAAATCAGCCAGTTGACCACTAACTAACCAAACAACTCACCAGTCAACCAGCCAGTTGACCACTAACTAACCAAACAACTCACCAGTCAATCAGCCACTTGACCACTAACTAACCAAACAACTCACCAGTCAATCAGCCAGTTGACCATTGACTAACCAAACAGCTCACCAGTCACTCAACCAGTTAACCACTAACTAACCAAACAACTCACCAGTCAATCAGCCAGTTGACCACTAACTAACCAAACAACTACCAGTCAATCAGCCAGTTGACCACTAACTAACCAAACAACTCACCAGTCAATCAGCCAGTTGACCACTAACTAACCAAACAGCTCACCAGTCAACCAGCCAGTTGACCACTAACTAACCAAACAACTCACCAGTCAATCAGCCAGTTGACCACTAACTAACCAAACAGCTCACCAGTCAACCAGCCAGTTGACCACTAACTAACCAAACAACTCACCAGTCAATCAGCCAGTTGACCACTAACTAACCAAACAACTCACCAATCAGTCGGTTGACCACTAACTAACCAAACAGCTCACCAGTCAACCAGCCAGTGACCACTAACTAACCAAACAACTCACCAGTCAACCAGCCAGTTGACCACTAACTAACCAAACAACTCGCCAGTCAATCAGCCAGTTGACCACTAACTAACCAAACAACTCACCAGTCACCCAACAGTTGACCACTAACTAACCAAACAACTCACCAGTCAACCAGCCAGTTGACCACTAACTAACCAAATAACTCACCAATCAGCCAGCTGACCATAACTAACCAAACAACTCAACAGTCAATCAACCAGTTGACCACTAACTAACCAA
>CM060314.1:96382834-96392834 GCA_030674185.1 Monoplex corrugatus | reverse complement strand
GATGTAACCTGGTGCTCTACTAAATTACAAAACGTGTTAATGTAAGAAAAAGATATATTGCATGGTACTCGTTGCAGTGATACGCACACAGCAATGTTGTTAAGATGAATAAATGAAAATGTATCAACAAGAACAAATTGTTGGCTTTCATTTTATTACTGTGTCATTGTTTAAACTGGATGTCACTCCATCCATGGTGGGTGGTAACAATAAATGAATATTATCTAGTATTGAATCGGTTTTGAGGTTTAAAATGACACAACATCAACTGTCATTACACGTTACGTCACTGTTTGTTCATGTTTCTTTTGAAGAATTTGGTCTGTTTCTTCATCATTAAAAGATTGTCATGTTTTGGTGTAATAATAACGATTGCTAATTTCAAAAGACAATAAAACGTTTTTTTTTCCCAAGAAGACACCGAGAGTATAGACTATTTCCATTAGACAATACATTACCAAACGACAGACTAAACAAATCGTCTAACTGTTGGGTAAGTTAGATAACCTTTAAGTGGGATCTGACTCCAATGTCTTGACCATGGAATAAGATCCAACCATAAAGAATATACAACAATGATTAAACAAAAACATTGAGCTGTCTGAAGCGGAAATCCTTCACATTTCAGCACTGTGTGGTCTCTTTCAGACAGTAATAACCCAATACACACAAACATAAACACAGCAAATACCACTTAAGCCTCCAGCAGAAACGAAAGTCTTATCCCGCTGTTAGTGATAAATCCTAAGATAACAAGCCTGAGATAGGGAATGAGACACACACGGTGAGATGGATGTAAGCCAAAGACACGTGCCTGTTTTGTCTCAGCTAACTATACGTACAAGACCCATGAGGGGTTCTCAGTCTTGGGCAAAGAGTCCCTGCTGGGTTTACAATTTCAAGGGTGGCAGACAGGATTATTCCAGACATTTCAAAACTATGGCGAGTGTACACAGACAACGTGCCGCGGATACCTTGATGCTTTTCCACCGATCTAATGTGACGTATGTTGTTTTCTTACCAGGAGGAGGTAGATGTTCTGTGTGTGTGTGTGTGTGTGTGTGTGTGTGTGTGTGTGTGTGTGTGTGTGTGTGTGTGTGTGTGTGTGTGTGTGTGTGTTGTAGGCAGTAATTCTTTACTTGGTTTTTCTTTGCTTTCTTCTCTCCTCCCTCCCTCCCTCCCTCTCCTTGTCTCTCCCTGCTCTCAGTCTCTTTGTCTCTCCGTCTCTTTCTCTTCGTCTCTGTGTCTGTCTGTTTCTCTCTGTCTATCTGTCTGTCTCCCTCTCTTTTTCTGTCTGTCTGTCTGTTGTCTATATGTATGTATGTATGTAAGGTAAAACACTCATACACTAACTCAGGCTTACAAACAAATCCACGAAAAATACACAAATAGCGTTATCTCACTGTCACACAACGCGGACCGTAGGACAACACTAACAGTATTGTTTCAAGAGTTCAGCTTTTACAGGTCTTTTAAGAAAAGAAAAAAAATGCAAGCGACAATACAAAGAGAAGAGTGTTCCACTGTTGTGGTGCAAACAGACCAAAACTTTGGCCAAAAGTCTTTGCGTCAGGAATGAACGGAATGTCTTTTTACTGATGATGACTGCAGCTGTCTAGAAGGAGTATAGAAGGTGAGGAATTCAGAAATATTGGCGAGGGTGATTTCGGAGACTTCACCAAGTTTGTACAGAGCTGACAGTTTGAAGTGCATCGGCTTGGACTAGGATCCAATGACGTTTGTAACGAAGGAGATTAACATGATCAAACTCACAAACCTTCAAAATACTCTTGCTGCACAGTTTTGACCTTGTGTAGTTTGCTGAGACTGCATCATGGGGAGGCAGGAACTGGACAACTACAATGGTCTAATGTTGATAGGACCAAGGTCCGGACCGGTGGCTTTGCTGCATGAATGGTCAGGTATGGCGCAATACACTGATGTGGCCATTTTCTAAATGTGGTGAGCAACAAATGTTGGACGCATGAGGTTCGAGTGACACATTCACCACAAATTGTAAATCTAAGTCTCTAGCTAAAGGATTATCAACACCATCACATCACCATCACCATCACCATCATCATCACCATCATCACCATCACCATCACCATCACCATCATCATCATCATCATCACCATCATCATCACATCACCATCATCATCATCATCATCATCATCATCATCATCATCATACATCACCATCACCATCATCATCATCATCATCATCATCACCACCATCACCATCATCATCATCACCACCATCATCATCACCATCACCATCACATCACCATCACCATCACCATCATCATCATCATCATCATCATCATCATCATCATCACCATCATCACATCACCATCATCATCATCATCATCACCATCCCATCACAATTACCATCATCATCATCATCATCATCACACACATCACCATCACCATCACCATCATCATCATCATCATTATCCTGTGCCTTGTCACGTGGTATTGGCCATCATGGCCTTCTGTACGAATCTATCCCTTGTCACTTGCAAGCACAGCTTCCACCTTCTCTGTCCTCAGCTATCCTGCAAAGTTCGTCCAATATTTTCTTCCTGGGTCTACCTGGTGCTCTATTTCCCTCCAGCTTTCCTGTTTGACCAGGTGCTCGAATTTCTCTGTCCTCTTAACAAGTCCTTAAAATGTTGCTTGTCTTTTTCTGATCTTCTCTGTTACTGGTCTCGTTGTGTCCGCCTCTTTCAAGACTGTCTCGTTTGTTTTCTTTGCTGTCCGTGGAACTCTCAACGTCCTTCTTAGAAACCACATTTCAGTTATCTCAATTTTCTTCCGACTTTGCGTGTTGACTGTCCACGCCTCACAACCGCACAGCATTATCGGTTCTGTATCACATTCAAGAACTCTCTTCCTGATGTTAATTGATAGGCATTTGTTGGTAAGAATGCTTTTCATCTTCTTGAATGCTGTTTTGGCTTGGCCGATTCTGCTGGCTATTTCTGATGTGCATCTGCCGTCTGGTGAGATGGCCGTTTCGAGATATTTAAACTTATAAACCTGTCTCTAAGTTGTATATTTGCTGCTATTTTGCATGAGGGGATTTTTCGCTTTCTTACTGATCACCATGACTTCAGTCTTCTTGCTATTTAGTTCCAGCCTTTTGGGACCACGTGAATACAATGTTGGCACTTTTTGACTTGGTGAGGGAGGACGATACTTGACGGCCACAAACATTGCTACACAGTCCTAAACAACAACAGAGAAGAATTACGTTCATAATGTTAGAAGATAGCAGCCAGCGTTAGCACTGAGGATCAGTATGATACATTGTTTTGTGCTGGAGTATATGTGTTTGTGTACAGTCATACCACTTTATAGCTACTGGCGTTCAGCGTATAGTCGGTGATGCTTGGGAACAACAAAATAACCACCCCCCCACACACACACACACACACACACGTAACACACACACACACACTCACTCACACACATACACACACAAACACACACACACACATGCACAACACACACACACACACACACACGCGCGCGCGCGCGCACACACACACACACAAACACACACACACCCCTCACACATGCACAACACACACTCACACACACACACACACACACACACACACACACACACACACACACACACACCTCACACAAACATGCACAACACACACATACACATTCACACACACACATAACACACACACACACACACACACAAAACACATACATGCACACACAACACACATACATGCACACACGCAATACACACATTAATACACATTCAAACACACATACACTCTCACACGCTCTCACAGCATGCACACATACGAATACAAACACACACACACACATATGCACGTGCACACATAACACACGCAATCCTTTCACGTTGTGGAAACCCACACCTTGGCAATACTGGGCAGCGTGTCTCCCTACAGAATGCCGCAACTCTTCATCCTTGTAACAGCAAAAGACATGTTTGGCACCTACATCTCCTTAGAGACTGGAATGTAAGGCAGGGGAGGATGAGAGAGGAGGGGTGACAGATGTAGAGCAGGGGCATAGTGAAGAGGAGGGGTGAAGATGTAGAGCAGGGGCATAGTGAAGAGGAGGGGTGACACATGTAGAGCAGGGGGCAAAGTAAAGAGGACGAGTGACACATGTACAGCAGGGGGCAATAGTAAAGAGGAGGGGTGACACATGTACAGCAGGGGGCAAAGTAAAGAGGAGAGGTGACAGATGTAAGCAGGGGGCAAAGTAAAGAGGAGGGGTGACAGATGTACAGCAGGGGGCAAAGTAAGAGGAGGGGTGACACATGTACAGCAGGGGGCAAAGTAAAGAGGAGGGGTGACAGATGTACAGCAGGGGGCAAAGTAAAGAGGAGGGGTGACACATGTACAGCAGGGGGCAAAGTAAAGAGGAGGGGTGACACATGTACAGCAGGGGGCAAAGTAAGAGGAGGGGTGACAGATGTACAGCAGGGGGCAAAGTGAAGAGGAGGGGTGACAGATGTACAGCAGGGGGCAAAGTAAAGAGGAGGGGTGACAGATGTACAGCAGGGGGCAAAGTAAAGAGGAGGGGTGACAGATGTACAGCAGGGGGCAAAGTAAAGAGGAGGTGTGACACATGTACAGCAGGGGGCAAAGTAAAGAGGAGGGGTGACACATGTACAGCAGGGGCAAAGTAAAGAGGAGGGGTGACACATGTACAGCAGGGGGCAAAGTAAAGAGGAGGGGTGACAGATGTAGAGCAGGGGCAAAGTAAAGAGGAGGGGTGACAGATGTACAGCAGGGGCAAAGTAAAGAGGAGGGGTGACAGATGTACAGCAGGGGGCAAAGTGAAGAGGAGGGGTGACAGATGTACAGCAGGGGGCAAAGTAAAGAGGAGGGGTGACAGATGTACAGCAGGGGGCAAAGTAAAGAGGAGAGGGGTGACAGATGTACAGCAGGGGGCAAAGTAAAGAGGAGGGGTGACAGATGTACAGCAGGGGGCAAAGTAAAGAGGAGGGGTGACACATGTACAGCAGGGGGCAAAGTAGAGAGGAGGTGACAGATGTACAGCAGGGGGCAAAGTAAAGAGGAGGGGTGACAGATGTACAGCAGGGGCAAAGTAAAGAGGAGGGGTGACAGATGTACAGCAGGGGGACAATAGTAAAGAGGAGGGGTGACAGATGTACAGCAGGGGCAAAGTAAAGAGGGGGGGTGACAGATGTAGAGCAGGGGGCAAAGTAAAGAGGAGGGGTGACAGATGTACAGCAGGGGGCATAGTAAAGAGGAGGGGTGACAGATGTACAGCAGGGGGCAAAGTAAAGAGGAGGGGTGACAGATGTACAGCAGGGGCAATAGTAAAGAGGAGGGGTGACAGATGTACAGCAGGGGGCAAGTAAAGAGGAGGGGTGACACATGTACAGCAGGGGGCAAAGTAAAGAGGAGGGGTGACACATGTACAGCAGGGGGCAAAGTAAAGAGGAAGGTGACAGATGTACAGCAGGGGCATAAGTAAAGAGGAGGGTGACAGATGTACAGCAAGGGGCAAGTAAAAGAGGGGGGTGACAGATGTACAGCAGGGGGCAAAGTAAAGAGGAGGGGTGACACATGTACAGCAGGGGCATAGTAAGAGGAGGGGTGACAGATGTACAGCAGGGGGCAAAGTAAAGAGGAGGGTGACAGATGTACAGCAGGGGGCAAAGTAAAGAGGAGGGGTGAACATGTACAGCAGGGGCAAAGTAAAGAGTAGGTGACAGATGTACAGCAGTGGCAAAGTAAAGAGGAGGAGTGACACATGTACAGCGGGCAAAGTAAAGAGAGGGTGACAGATGTACAGCAGGACAAAGTAAAGAGGAGGGTGACAGATGTACAGCAGGGGGCAAAGTAAAGAGGAGGGGTGACAGATGTACGCAGGGGGCAAAGTAAAGAGGAGGGGTGACAGATGTACAGCAGGGGGCAAAGTAAAGAGGAGGGGTGACAGATGTACAGCAGGGGGCAAAGTAAAGAGGAGGGGTGACAGATGTACAGCAGGGGGCAAAGTAAAGAGGAGGGGTGACAGATGTACAGCAGGGGGCAAAGTAAAGAGGAGGGGTGACAGATGTACAGCAGGGGGCAAAGTAAAGAGGAGGAGTGACACATGTACAGCAGGGAGCAAAGTAAAGAGGAGGAGTGACACATGTACAGCAGGGAGCAAAGTAAAGAGGAGGAGTGACACATGTACAGCAGGGGGCATAGTAAAGAGGAGGAGTGACACATGTAGAGCAGGGGGCAAAGTGAAGAGGAGGGGTGAGTAAGGAGATAGCATAGTGGCAGGAGGAGTGAAAGATGCAGACTTCAGACTTCAGACTTCAGAATTTTTATTCAAGAAAGGTCATAGCCCCTACTGAAGGGGTGCTTGTAAGTACAATGAAGCAATCAGATAGCATATCATAGGATTAACAATCAACAACAAAACAAACGTATATTACGATAAGGCGATTTCCCTGTTTTAGTTGCTTTGAGCAGGAACAAACCAAAATTTTAATATAATCGAAACGAGTTGAACACATTAACAAACACGTTTAAAACACATTTGGGCATCTATAATACTTTTGAGGGATAAACCTTGAACGGATTTCATCTAAAGCTGGACAACACAGGACAAAATGTATTTCGTCTTCTTCAGCTTGCATACATAAGGGACAGAGCAAATCAGACTTTGTGTTGCTTGTATCTCAGTTGATGGACTTTCAAAGTTGATAAACCAAGTCTGAATTTTGCTATTGTTTTTTTTTCAAGTTAATATCCAGATAAAGGCTTATGTATGGTTTAACACTGTGAGAATCTATGACAGTTCTGTAAAAATCATATCTTCCACTTGTAGATGCAAAGCAGGGGACAAAGTGAAGAGGAGGGGTGAGTGAGGTGGTAGATATCCGGAGGCAAGCAGTTGGCCGAGGGAACAGGACTTCGTGCCGTCTGAAGACGTTTTGATAACAGGGTGGATGTTGGCTTGTCCCTCTGCTCTTGTGACATGATCACCTGTGTGAGAGAGGGAAGACAGTGAATGCTAGAAGAACAAAATGTAAAAAGGATATTGACAGGGGAGGTAGTCAAGTGGGTGGACGTCTTACGTCCAGTGGGAAAGTCCTGGATGTGATCAGTGTGCACAGCCATCTGGCAAGCAAAGGGTGGAGATGTTTGCTGATCAGCCAGGTTGACATGTGTGCAGACCTGCCAGAAGCTAAATCCCTTCCTGTGCATAGCATACACAGTGACAAATATGCAGGTTAAAGATCCTGTAAGATCATGGCTATTAAATGGCATTGTTTATAGATTTGCCGAGTACCCAAATCCTCATTCGTGTGAATAGCATACATAATAACAAATATGCAGGTTAAAGATCCTGTAAGTCGTATCAATGGCTGGCTGATGGAAGTATGACAATGCTAAGCATGCACGGCCACCAAAATGCAGACTTGTGCCACAACTTACATGAATGTGGTCAGCTCAAAAAACAGTTTGCTCCACTGAAAAGTCTGATCATGTCAAATCCGCACTGAGGCGCTCACACTTTTACAATACAGTAGTGAATTATATGTAACACCCATTCACTGTTTTACCCATTATCATCATGCACACAGTATCAATAACATCAATATACAACATACAGCAAAAACACACTAAAACAGAATGGTATAGGAGGAGTGTAACAAAGTTCAGCGAAACAGAAGGAATCACAAGAAAAGATTGATTTTAAGTTGGACCTTAAAAGCGAAAAGGTTAAGCAAAGTTCTCAGATCAAAGGGCAGATTATTCCACAGAAAAGGTCAAAAATGAGCAAAAGATCGAGAAGCACGAGTCTTGTGTCTGTACCAAAGGATTATGAATGACCTAGTATCAGAAGGAGAGCGAGGAGTGCAGGAAGGAGAATCTGCATGAAACAATTCAAAGATATAAGCAGGATCAGTGCCAGAGACAACATTGTAACAGATATACAGATACAAGCAGCAGTATATCTAATACGTTGTTAAACAGAAAGCCAGTGGAGCACCCAAAGCAGGGATGTTGAACTCTGATAGAGAGAAGCTTTAAGGACGAGTCTTGCTGCAAACTTTTGAACCTTCTGTAGAGCCTCCATCTTATCATCATTAAGTTTAATAAGGTGGTCGTCAGACATCCATTTTTGTACGTATGTCCAGTGTCAACATCATGGCAGTCAGTTTAGGACAGTTTTAAGATGACATTAGTCTTTTCCAAACAGGAAGGACGAGGTTTTCAATGAACTATTTCTAAAATAGAACAAAACATTACAGAAGAAAGCTATAAAACGCAAAAACATAGGTATCCCATATCTTTCTCTCTGTCTGTCTCTCTCTCTCTCTGTCTGTCTCTCTCTCTCTCTTTCTCTCTCTCCGTCTCTCTCTCTCTCTCTTTCTCTCTCTGTCCGTCTCTCTCTCTCTCTTTCTCTCTCTCCGTCTCTCTGTCTCTGTCTCTCTCTCTCTCCCTGTCTCTTTCTCCCACTCTGTCTCTTCGTATCTCTCTCTATCTCTGTCTGTCTGTCTTCTCTCTCTCTCTCTCTCTCTCTCTCTCTCCTCCCTCTCTCTCTCTCTCCCTTCCTTCCATCTCCTCTTCCTCTCCTCAATGTCTTCCTCCTCTTCCTTAGCTCCTCTGATTCTTGTCTTCTTTCCTCCTCTTCTCTTCCATCTCACCTACTTCTCTTCCTCTTCTCAACAACTTCTCTTCCATGTCTCCTCCATGTCTCCTCCATTTCTCCTCCATGTCTCCTCCATTTCTCCTCCATGTCTACTCATTTCTCCTCCATGTTCTCCATTCTCCTCTTCCCTTCCTTTTTTCCTTACCATCTCGTCTATTTCTCCTTCATTCCTCCTTCACTTCGCTTCATGTTCTCCTTCTTGTCCTCTTCTCTGTCTGTCTGTCTGTCTGTCTGTCCTTCTGTCTGTCTCTGTCTCTGTCTGTCTGTCTGCCTGTCTGTCTGTCTCCGTCTCTCTCTCTCTCACTCTCTTTCCCTCTCTCTCCGTTCTCTCTCTCTCTCACTCTCTCCTCTCTCTCGCTCTCTCTCTCTCTCAAAATCTCTCTTCTTCATCTTTCTTCAATTTCTCATTCACTAAATCTAAGGTAAAAGTCAGACGGTGTCAGAGAAGCCAGTGAACTGCATAATCAACCCATGCCTTTGCAAAATGTCTTTGGCTGTCCTCAGTGATGCCCCTTGGATGGGAAGCAATGATGAAATCTGACTGATCCGGACGAAGGCGCCTTCGTGACGTGTGTCTGAAGATGCACAAGTACAAACATGGCTGTATCTTCATCAGCCATTTCTGACGTTGCCTGGTGAAGATGATGACTGTCTGATGTCAAGGTGACGTCGCTGTTATCGAGATGAAGGATTATTTCAACGTCTGCACATTTAGGTGGGTGGCTTCTTTAGCATCTCTGCAATGGCCTCAGGTCGTTCGTAGGCATACATGCTTATACGGACAACCTAAATATTTTTTGGCATTTTGTGCGTTAGGGAGAGAGCAGAATGTATATGAGAGAGTAAACTGGATGGGGGAGGGGGGGGTTAGAGAGTGGGAACAAAAGTTGGTGATAACATAGAAAAATGTTCCCTTATCTTATGAAGAAATAGAAGTTCTTAAAGTGCTGCTGATAAGCAATGTTATAACGCAAAAGTCACGTCAGCAAAACAGGAATACAGCACACAAACAGTCAAAAGTCAGTCAGTAAACAAAGAAAACACATCACAAACAGTGCAAAAGTCACGTCAGTAAACAAAAAAACAAAATCACAAACAGTCAAAAGTCACGTCAGTAAACAAAAAAAAACAATGTCACAAACAGTGCAAAAGTCACGTCAGCAAAGAAAACAACATCACAAACAGTGCAAAAGTCACGTCAGTAAACAAAGAAAACAACATCACAAACAGTGCAAAAGTCACGTCAGCAAACAAGGAAAACAACATCACAAACAGTGCAAAAGTACGTCAACAAACAAAGAAAACAACATCACAAA
>CM060314.1:96367834-96370334 GCA_030674185.1 Monoplex corrugatus | reverse complement strand
TGTCTCTCTGTCTCTGTCTCTCTCATTCTGTCTCGTCTATCTCTCTCTCTCTCTATCTCTCTCTCCCACTCTGTGTCTGTATGTTTATCTGTCAGCCTCTCTCTCTGTCTGTCTGTGTGTCTGTCTCTCTCTCTCTCTCTCTGTCTGTCTGTCTGTCTCTCTCTCTCTGTCTGTCTGTCTCTCTCTCTCTCTCTCTGTCTGTCTGTCTGTCTCTCTCTCTCTCTCTGTCTCTCTCTCTCTCTCTCTTCGTTCTGGTACAAAGGCCAAAAGAAATATAGTCAGACACACACACACAGAAGGGACACAACAGACAACAGACAACAGACTGCCAGAAACAAGCAAAACAAAAGATGTTGGAAATCAATGAAAACAGCAGTAGCTTCTTTTTTTCTTTTTTTTTATATAAGGAGAGAACAATTTGAATTAATCCCAGCTTTCAGCGTGTGTCAACACGGAGTAATCCCAGTGTGTAGAAAGTTAGACACGATTCACACACACACACCACACGAACTGGTCACAAGGTCAATCCCATGTCAGTGTTGACACGGACACCAAATGTTGATGGAGTCGTTGGCCTCTCTGACTCTTCTCTTTCCACCATCGCCTTTGGGGGCAGAACTCTTTTTCCTTCCGTTTCTTTAGCTCCCTTTCCCCTGTTTTCTGTCTGTCTCTGTCTCTCTGCCTCTTGCTCTGTCTCTGTTTCTGTTTTGCTGTCTCAGTCTCTGTCTCTCTGTCTGTCTCTGTCTGTCTGTCTGTCTCTGTCTCTGTCTCTCTTCTCTCTCTTCCTCTCTCTCTCTCTCTCTCTTTCTCTCTATTTTCTCTTTCTTTGTCTCTGTCTCTCTGTCTCTTTGTCTCTGTCTCTCTCTCTTCTCTTCACTCTCTCTCTCTCTCTCTTCTTTCTTCTCTATTTTTCTCTTCTCTGTCTCTCTGTCTCTGTCTCTCTTCTCTGTCTCTCTTTCTGTCTCTCTCTATATCTATCTATCTATCTATCTATCTGTCTCTCTCTCTCTCTCTCTCCTATCTCTCTTTCTCTCTCCCTATCTCTGCTGTCTGTCTCTCTGTCTCTCTCTGTCTCTTCTCCTCTCTCTCTCTCTCTCTCTTTCATTCACTCTTTATTAATAATGTCAAAACGAAAAGAAAAACATGAAAACGAGTTTTCCTTTTAATCTGTACCAGGTGTTTAGAATAACGAAGTTGTGTTTGAATTTCTCAAACAGCGTCTCCATTCCTGGAATATATTCCATATACACTGATACCTCAGATGCTATGTGATGGGTAAGATCCGAAATGATCATGGCATAATCCTTTACCTGTGAATAAGCCCTACACACTGGCATAACCCTTTACCTGTGAATAAGCCCTACACACTGCATAATTCTTACCTGTGAATAAGCCATACACACTGGCATATCCTTTACCTGTGAATAAGCCCTACACACTGGCAAAGTCCTTTACCTGTGAATAAGCCCTACACACTGGCAAAGTCTTGTTGATCTACTTAGCACATGGGTTTTTTTTGTCTGTCTACTTTGCAGACTTTTAAACCTCTGGTGCTGGTGATGTTGTTCATACAGTAGGTGGCTGATGTGCCCGGATGTATTTATGGCCTCAACTTGTCCTTGTAAAACTGTTGTCGTTAGTTGATGTTGATGTTGTGTTGGTGTTGGTGTTGATGTTGATGTTGATGTTGATGTTGATGTTGATGTTGATGTTGATGTTGATGTTGTGATGTTGATGTTGATGTGTGATGTTGATGTTGTTGATGTGATTTGTTGATGTTGATGTTGGTGATGTTGATGTTGATGTTGATGTTGATGTTGATGTTGATGTTGTGTTGTGATTGTTGTTGTTGTTGATATTGATTGTTGATGTTGATGTTGATGTATGTTGATGTTGATGTTATTGATGTTGATGTTGATGTTATGTTGTTGGTGTTGTTGTTGTTTTTGTTAGTTGTTGTTGTTGTGTTGTTGTGTTGTGTTATGTTGATGTTGATGTTGATGTTTGATGTTGATGTTGATGTGTTGATGTTGGTGTTGATGTTGTTGTGTTGTGTTTGTTGATGTTGATGTTGATGTTGATGTTGATTTGATTTGATGTTGATTGTTGATTTGATGTTGGATTTGTGGTTATTTGTTTTTCTTGTCCTTGCTGTTGCTGGATTGTTGATTCGATGAAAGTTTTCGTTTGTTTTTTGTTTGGTTTGTTTTTGTTTGTTTTGTTTGTTTTGGTTTGGTTTGGTTTGGTTTGGTTTGGTTTGGTTTGGGTTTGGTTTGGTTTGGTTTGGTTTGGTTTGGTTTGGTTTGGTTTGGTTTGGTTGGTTTGGTTTGGTTTGGTTTGGTTTGGTTGTTTGGTTTGGTTGGTTTGGTTTGGTTTGGTTTGGTTTGGTTTGGTTGTTGGTTTGGTTGGTTGGTTGGGTTGGGTTGGTTGGTTGGTGGTTGGTTGGTTGTGTTGGTTGGGTTGAGTTGGGTTGGGTTGGTGGTTGGAAGCGCTTGTAGAA
>CM060314.1:96352834-96355334 GCA_030674185.1 Monoplex corrugatus | reverse complement strand
TTATGATATCAGTAAAGAATTTCTATATATCTTACTTATCAGAATGTAATCATTTTGATTTCTTGTGCTGTCTCCTGGATTAATCCATGTCTATTTTTCTCTTTTAGTTTGCTCAAAACAAGTGTTTCCTATCATGAAGTCATTTACTTGGTCCACTCAACAAGTTTCTCTCCCCTTTCATTTCGTGTGCCAAGACCTTATGGTCTAATTAAGTCATCTACTTGTCCTGCCCCCTTTAGCATTAAAACCTCCCGATTCCAGTTGTAGTATCCTGTCATGTACATTGAGCCTTGCAGTGCTGATACCCAATGGCTTGCCCTCTAGTCTATCTGGTCAAACGTGGTCTGGTATAGTCCAGTGTCCTTTGATAGACTTTGACGTATCATTGTCCATTATGCTGCCCACACCTCCTTCATGTGTGTCCCCTCCACAATATGTTTTACCCTTGCCCGATGTTATTACATTTGTTCTCTTCCATTTCATCTCTCCTTGTCCTAAAATATTGATGGTCAATCTTTTCCTAGTCCTTAAATGATGATCAATCTTTTCCTAGTCCTAAAATATTGATGGTCAATCTTTTCCTAGTCCTAAAATATTGATGGTCAATCTTTTCCTAGTCCTTAAATGATGGTCAATCTTTTCCTAGTCCTAAAATGATGGTCAATCTTTTCCTAGTCCTAAAATGATGGTCAATCTTTTCCTAGTCCTTAAATGATGGTCAATCTTTTCCTAGTCCTAAAATGATGGTCAATCTTTTCCTAGTCCTAAAATGATGGTCAATCTTTTCCTAGTCCTTAAATGATGGTCAATCTTTTCCTAGTCCTAAAATGATGGTCAATCTTTTCCTAGTCCTAAAATGATGGTCAATCTTTTCCTAGTCCTAAAATGATGGTCAATCTTTTCCTAGTCCTAAAATGATGGTCAATCTTTTCCTAGTCCTAAAATGATGGTCAATCTTTTCCTAGTCCTAAAATGATGGTCAATCTTTTCCTAGTCCTAAAATGATGGTCAATCTTTTCCTAGTCCTAAAATGATGGTCAATCTTTTCCTAGTCCTAAAATGATGGTCAATCTTTTCCTAGTCCTAAAATGATGGTCAATCTTTTCCTAGTCCTAAAATGATGGTCAATCTTTTCCTAGTCCTAAAATGATGGTCAATCTTTTCCTAGTCCTAAAATGATGGTCAATCTTTTCCTAGTCCTAAAATGATGGTCAATCTTTTCCTAGTCCTAAAATGATGGTCAATCTTTTCCTAGTCCTAAAATGATGGTCAATCTTTTCCTAGTCCTAAAATGATGGTCAATCTTTTCCTAGTCCTAAAATGATGGTCAATCTTTTCCTAGTCCTAAAATGATGGTCAATCTTTTCCTAGAGCATTGTTCTAACTTTTCATGTCGTAATTGTTATGTTTTTATCTGATCTCAGTGGCCTGATGACGGTCTGGTGTCAGTGCTCAACATGACTTCCCTACCGGACAAAGATGCTCCAGCAGAGCCCTGTTTACGTCGTTCCCTTTTCTGTTTTTTCTGTCTGGTCATGATGTTCTTTGGACGATACGATCTACCGTTGCCTTCCACTGTCCGTTAGTTTTTGTCGTTCCCACGATACCTACAAGGCAGACGTGTTTTATGTTAACCCTTTGACTCCTGTACCCTGTCCACCGACTGCAAAAACTTAACCCTATGACTCCCTCACCCAATCTATCAGCTTCTTACAGAAAGCTGATAATAGGGTGAGGACTCAAATGGTTAAGCTTTTGTTTTGCTAGCATGGTTGACAATGCGGGAAGCTGGCGGACAGGGTGCAGGAGTCAGCGAGTTAATAACGTACAATGTATAATATAATAATTATAATAATATAATAATTTATAATTACAATATTTATATAGCGCAAAATCTTGATAAAATCAAAGCTAAGCGCTGAAACAGACACACACGCACGCACACACACACACACACACACACACACACACACACACACACAAACACACACACACACACACAATACACACGCATGGCTATAAATGGGGAGAAAGAATAAAAGCAATGGAAAATTATAGAGAGCATATTATATATAATTATAATATGCATTGTTGCTTTTAGGGATTGGCATGTACTTCTTTGCCCGTAACTGCCTTGATCTCGTGCTTTTTGATGCACTTGATTAATTGACAGATATATGGAAATTGACGTTTTATTCGTTTTTATTTGTTCCTTGTTATTACTTCAATGACGTGGCATATATCATTCTTAATACATTTTCATCATGGCGTTTGTTACCGTGTCTCCCCCCCCCACCCCCTTTTTTTATTCTTGGTTGTCTGAATACTTCCTGCACTTCCTTCATTTCCTCTGATTCTATGTGTGTAAGTTATTCTTTTCTGAAATAGAATTTTAATACAACTACTAACAATGTTGTTATATTGTTGTTGTTCTCATTGTTATTGTAAATGTTTGAGGTGTATATTTAGTTACATATGTCAACCATTGTCTTATATTATC
>CM060314.1:96332834-96337834 GCA_030674185.1 Monoplex corrugatus | reverse complement strand
GCAATGAGGGTAAATGACGATGTCACACGTTGTCATGAAAGAAGAAGCACGGGAGACATGTCTCCATGCAGACAGCAACAAAGGTCATGGGGGTTATGGTGTATTCAGAGGCAGAGGAAGGGGAAGCTACTTCTCCTATTGGATCCAGCCTGGTTATGCCGCCTGATGAGAAGTACGGCGACGAGGTGTAAAATTCTATTTTTTTATTTTTTTTTTTTTTTTAGTCTTCAAACCTTCCTGATTCTCCTTAAAGGGTTAAAAATTCAGGTACAGCATATTGTATGCATGTTCCTTTGTTCACGTGGTGGCCATGGAACGGGACATGAATTAAACATCCTTTGTCAGGAAAGAGGAAAATGTAGAGAGATAGCGTTGTTGACAAAAGGTGGCTAAATGCTATGTAATGACACATTCACAATGTTAGTGTAGTTACAACCAAAACCAAGGTCCATGGTAATGTAGATCCTTCACTGTTGATCTAGACTGTACATTTATAATATCCAGCCATTACAAAACAACAACAAAAAACAGAACACTTGGCTGACATTAACTTGTATACAAACACACACACACACAGAAAGAAATCCTCAACTGTGTCTCAAATAAATGTGAACAGTCACCCACCAAAGACAATAAAATAAAACAGAGCAAGATGGAGGGAGCGATGGCTTCAGTAATAAACTATAAAACGAGAAAGTGGCTGTGAAGACTTGGAGAAAAAGAGCATTGAATCAGGAGATTTCAATGAGGCACTGTGGGTTCCCTCTGACGGGTTGCCAGCAGGGGTATAATGGGTTTGTATTGGCCACACTCGCTGACCAGAATCACCGGAAAACACGCAGCGCTTGTATAAAGACTGAGCCTGTTATCCTGATACGGCCAGTGCCTATTCCATCAATGGCTATTCGTGTTTGCTAATAACAAAATGCAGTTTGGGACCGGATGGAGGAAGTTAAAAGCCCTTAGTTTCATTTGAATAACGTTATTGCCTGTGTTGACTTCCTGGTGGTCACATTTTGAATGGCAAATGGCTGCAGCTTTGGTGTGCTTCGTGCGTGATCATATTGTGTAGTATCTTCTTTCTTCTTCTTTCTTTTTCTTCTTCTTCTTCTTCTTCTTCTTCTTCTTCTTCTTCTTTCTTTTCTTCTTCTTCTTCTTTCTTTCTTCTTCTTCTTCTTCTTTTTCTTCTTTTCTTCTTCTTCTTTTCTTCTTCTTCTCTTCTTCTTTTCTTCTTCTTCTTCTTCTTCTTTCTTCTTCTTTTCTTCTTCTTCTTCTTCTTTTCTTCTTCTTCTTTCTTCTTCTTCTTCTCTTCTTCTTCTTCTTCTTCTTCTTCTTCTTCATTCTTCTTCTTTCTTCTTCTTCTTCTTCTTCTTTTCTTCTTCTTCTTTTCTTCTTCTTTCTTCTTCTTCTTCTTCTTCTTCTTCTTCTTCTTTCTTCTTCTTCTTCTTCTTCTTCTTTCTTCTTCTTCTTCTTCTCTCTTCTCTTCTTCTTCTTCTTCTCTCTTCTTCTCTCTTCTCCCCTCTCTCCTCCCTCTCTCTTCTCCTCTTCTCTTCTTCTCCTCTCTCTCTCTGTCTCTCTCTCTCTTCTCTCTCTCTCTCTCTCTCTCTCTCTCTCTCTCTCTCCCCTTCTTCTCTCTCGTCTCTTTCACCATATTTGTCATCAACATTTATTTAACAGTTGTTGTTTTTTACATTTTTATACCTACATATCAACAATTTATATCATTACTGCTTTGATTGAAGAGCTTTATATCAAGACAAAAACAAATTGGCATTCCCTCCCCTTCACAAGCTGTAGCGGCAACCAAACTGATTATTTTCTGCTCCATTTCCGCCTCTCAATCTCATCTCCTCTTGGAAGTTTCATCCCTTTTTTTAACCCTTACATTTTGGTTTTTACCTTCTTGTTCACCAAGTCTGCCCCACAGTGAGTGTCAACCAAGGTTCATGTCAGTCCCAAGCTCTTTTCCAAGGCTTTGGTTGTCTTCAGTGATGCCTGAGGAGTTAATGATGATTTTGTCAGCGGTTGATCTGGAGGTGATCGTTTGTGTGTCTTAGGGAGAAGAGTGGCAGAATGGTTCAGACGTTCGCCTGCCAATAACTAAACTCGAGGATCCAGGGTTCGTTCCCCCGTAGAGGCCTCGACTTTTCTCCTCAGTTTGACCGGAAAATCGAACTGAACGTCTAGTCCTTCGAAAGGGGACGAAAAACGAGTCGGACCTGTGTGCATTCTGGCTGTGCACGCTAAAGATCCAACGGCTTTATAAAATCGTGAAGAGTAAGGCATTGCCCGGCTGCCTTGGTAAAAAAAATTGGAGAGATAAGTTGATTTCCCAGGCCCCAGCCCTTGAAGACCAATTAGCTTTCTTGCCTTTCTGAAGTCTTGGTTAAAAAAGAAAGTGAATATTAATATGAATTTGTAGCAAGGGAGAGGGGATCAGTGCTGCCCTCGAGGTGCAGGCCCCGGGAAAAGTTGAGGTCTCTTCCACCTCACTCCCCTACGACCCCAGGATTATGGAACTATCTAGGTAGGACCTCAGGACCTGGCCAGCTCATGGGTTTATGTACAGGCTTAAGGCTTGTGCCGTGATCATTCTGGCTCTTCTCCATCACATGGCACCTGTGACGTTAGTGTATATGGAATTCATTCCGAGTGCGAAGACGTCATCTAGAGAAATTGAATTGAATTGACAAAAGTTTGTGTGTGTCACAAGATGCACAACCAGGTGTCTGTCTACGCTGGATGTGATCAGTTGGTTGCCTTGCTGAAATGGACGACTGCATTGATGGCAGAGATGTTGCTGTTACGTAAATAACAGATTCTGCTTTGAGGAAATATGAAATCGGCAGTTCTGGGTATATGGATTCTTTCTTGCTTTCTGCAGCGACTTCAGCTCGTGGAGTAGGTGTGCGTAGTGTTATGGGTAACTGCTGTTGTCTGCTGTCTGCTGGCTCAAGTGCCAAAGATGGAGGGAATGCTTCCACATACACACACACCACATACACACACAAACACACACTCGCGCGCGCGAATACACACACCACACACACAAATAAAACACCACATACACACAAGCGCGCGAGCGCAAACACACACACAACACACACACAACACAAACACACACACACAACACAACACACACACAAACACACACACACACACACACACACGCACACATACACACACCACATACATTCACACACACAAACACACACATACACACACACAACACACACACACACACACACACACATACACACACACACACACACACACACACACACACACACACACACACACACACACACACACACACACACCACACAAGACACTCTTACATTACAATCATTTTATACTTTCTATTTTTAGCGGACAAGAAGAAGAGAAACACGAGTATCACTTTGCCCTCAGGGACGTCAATGCAATTCTGGCTCCGCCAGTGTTACATGAGAACATAATTACATGGAGCCAGAGACTGGCCAAGGGTGGAACTGAATCATGTTTCCGACTAGACAGGCCATTTTCCCCTGCAAATTAAAGGTTTGTCCTCATTGTGCCCGAAAATCCCGTGCAGAACTTTATGAATAAAATGTAAAAGTTTGGTCTTGAAATTATCTCTCTACATTTCTTTAAAGCTTTCTGGCAACATGATTTCTCGGCTGTTTTCTTCAGTAACGTGAAAGTTCGAAGTGTTTAATTTCTTGAACTTCTATCCTGTGTATAGAATAAAAACAGCACTGCAAGGTGTTAAACCCTGGGAGGATGTTGTGTCACATTATCCCTCTCCCATCCCCCCACCCCACCCCCCGTTTTGCTGATAGTCATCAAAGTGACGACGAGTTGGACATGCTGCTGACTTCTTTAATGATTGATGAGCCTCCTCAGTTTTCAGGCTTGCTCTCTGGTACCGTCAGCCTAAAGAATAATTTGCCTGTCGGACATTTCTTTCCTCACACTCCCATTTGGAACCTTTACTGTCATCCCCATTCATCGTGGACGGTTGTTTCTCTCGTGTAAACATCACCCACCCTTTTGGTGTGTGTGTGTGTGTGGAATCAGAAGCTGACCTCTGAATGTAGTTGATTATATGTTATTTCATTTTTACTCCGTTATTTTCCAGGTTTGCTGACTGAGTTGATAGAATTGTTGACTCAAAATGTAATATCCTGAATTGAGTCACGTTTCACAACACACAATTTGGCTTGTTTGTCGTTCATGTTGATATAACATTTCCTCTGGGGTCAGCTTAGTGTTCCTTTATTCTGTAATGGAACAAAACATCCCCACAAACGTGAGTAACTCTCACATACACTCCCCTACTCCATTCAAGATCTTGCAAACACATGATTTTGTACAGCTCATGGCGTCCGACAGACAATTGCTGGCAAATGTGAGTAGACCACCCAAGGAACTTTGTGATATGAATTCCTCTTGAACAGATCCCAAGTCTAATCTCTTATGTCACTGTCGTCATCGGTGGTGATATGTGATACTGGTGTTAGTAATGGTTAAGATGGTTGTGTGCGCCTGTTTGTGTCTGTGTGTGCCTGTTTGTGTCTGTGTGTGCCTGTTTGTGTCTGTGTGTGGTAGTTGTTTGCCTGTCTGTGTCCATTATTTGTACGTGTGTGTTTTCTATCTGCCTTTCTGTATGTTTGACACTTGTCTGTCTCTACAGGGAGTACACGTCAGAAAATATCACTATCAAACGTTAGTGGGTGATCGTGTACTGGAGTAAAGTCATTTCTTTTGTTTATGTTGATGTAACTGATAGCTTTTTTTGATGTAATGCCAGCAGACAATAGTTCTGTGCCTGTGTCTTGAGCACACTGTAGTCTGGCCGCCCGCCCACTCAGAATGGTGTGCTGGATACATCCCTGTGGAAGTCCATGTTTGCCAGCAAGTCCCTCATGGCTTCCTGTCGATTCTAGCAGTGTAAGAAACGTGCATAGCTTTCCTGAAAATCTAAAGACAGCCCCTAATCTACTGAGACGAGAAGACGA
>CM060314.1:96312834-96322834 GCA_030674185.1 Monoplex corrugatus | reverse complement strand
ACAAAAGCCTCAATAACGCAGCCCCCGATTACCTGTCAAGCCTACTTGAGATCTATCTTCCCTCACGTACCCTCCGCTCTGCCTCCGATCCTCTGACTTTTCGCTTTCCACGCACTAAGCTCAATACCTATGGTCCACGAGCCTTCTCTGTTTCTGGTCCACTCTCCTGGAACAAACTTCCTCTCTCAGTCCGTCAGCAACCTACTTTTGTCTCCTTCAAGTCCGCTCTCAAAACTCACCTTTTCTCCTCCGCATAAAATCCTAACCTCACTCAACCCCCCCCCCCCCCCCTCTGCAGCCTGTCTCCGCTCGGAGGGAATCACATGGTTATAATATATAATTGTATATGCTATGCTCTCTATAATTTTCCATTGGTTTTATTCTTGCTTTTATTGCTTTTATTCTTTCTCCCCATTTATAGCCATGCGTGTGTGTGTGTGTGTGTGTGTGTGTGTGTGTGTGTGTGTGTGTGTGTGTGTGTGTGTGTGTGCGTGCGTGTGTGTGCGTGCGTGCGTGCGTGCGTGCTTGCGTGTGTGTCTGCTTCAGCGCTTAGATTTGATTTTATCAAGATTTTGCGCTATATAAATATTGTAATTATTATTATTAATTATTATTATTTTATAGTAGTTACCATACCAAGGTATATGTACCTCTGTCTCTTGTTTTATAGTAGTTACCATTCCAAGGTATATGCGCCTCTATCTCTTGTTTTATAGTAGTTACCATACCAAGGTATATGCACTTCTGTCTCTGTTTTATAGTAGTACCATTCCAAGTTATGTACCTGTCTCTGTTTAAGTAGCTACCATTCCAAGGTCTATGTACCTCTGTCTCTTGTTTTATAGTAGTTACCATACCAAAGTCTATGTACCTCTGTCTCTTGTTTTATAGTAGTTACCATACCAAAGTCTATGTACCTCTGTCTCTTGTTTTATAGTAGTTACCATTCCAAGGTCTATGTACCTCTGTCTCTTGTTTTATAGTAGTTACCATTCCAAGGTCTATGTACTCTGTCTCTTGTTTTATAGTAGTTACCATTCCAAGGTATATGCACCTTGTCAATCTGTTTTATAGTAGTTACCATTCAAGGTATATGCACCTATGTCAATCCTGTTTTATAGTAGTTACCATACCAAGGTATATGCACCTCTGTTCTCCTGTTTTATTAGTTCCATTGTTGCAAGAGACATATTGATCATATCAGACATAGAGTAAAGATCACGTCCACGGTAAGTTTGTTCTCCTTGTTATCTATCAAAGGCAGGAAACATAGGTAGGAAGCAGACAAAAATATCCGAGGATCATATGATTACAAAATTGTCGCATTAAGTCGAACAAGGACATACTATTTCAGCAAATCTGCACAGAAAAGGGAAAAGATGTCAAAGGTGTTTGCTTATGTTATACATGTATATAACAGGTACATCGTTCAACTAGTGGAACATATGATAAAGTATATAATGTGATCAGTACTGCTTTAAAAAATTGTTCTCTCGAAAGGCAATAAACACAGAGCTGAAAATAGATAAAGGGTAAAATATGTCAAGGGTCGTTTCTTGATACATACAATTAAGGTGACTCTTACCAGTGACACACTATGCATCAAATTCTTATTTAAGTTTGGTCTTGAAAATTTTCCCACACAAAACACAAGCTAAATACTGCCATACTACACGATCGTGCATCAACATCAAGTTTAGCACACACACACACACATACACACATACACACACAACACACACATACGTGCGCACACACACACACACAACACACACAAACACACACAAACAACAAACAACACACACAACACACACACACACACACACACACACAACACAACAAACACACAACACACACACACAACACACACAAACAAACAAACAAACAAACACATACGCACACACAACACACACACACAACACACAACACATACACACACACATACACACACACAAACACACAACAAACACACAAACAAACACACACACACACACACACACACACACACACACACACACAAACACACAAACACAACATACAACCACAAACACACACACACACACACACACACACAGACAAAAACAAACACACACACACACACACACACACACACACACACACACACACACACACACACACACACACACACACACACACCACACCACAGACACGCGCGCGCGCGCGCACGTACACATAGATCATGGATAGATATTCATTTACTGAACACTTTAATTAAGGAAGGTCGGAAGGGAGCATGGGGGAAAATGGCATTTCACTTTTTGTCGGCGTACTTCTCATCAAGTGGGATAACCAGGTTGGACGGAGAATTATCTCCCTCTCTCTGTCTCTCTCTCAGTGCACGATGAGCTCTTGTGATATTTGCCTTGAAGACATGTCTCCGATAGTTGTGTGTGTGTGTGTGTGTGTGTGTGTGTGTGTGTGTGTGTGTGTGTGTGTGTGTGTGTGTGTGTGTGTGTCTGTGTGTCTGTGTGTGTGTCTGTGTGTGTGTGGGTGTTTGTGTGTGGGTGTGTGGGGGGGGGGTGCGTGTGTGCGTGTGCGTTTGGGGTGGGTGGGGGTTGGGTGTTTGTGTGTGTGTGTTTGTGTGTGTATGTGTTTGTGGGTGTGTGCGTGGGGTTTCTGTGTGGAGGTGTGGGTGTGTTTGTGTGGTGGGTGTGTGGGTGTGCGTGTGTGTGTTTGTGTTTGTGTGTGTTTGTGTTTGTATGTGTTTGTGAGTTTGTGTGTGTTTGTGTGTGTATGTGTTTGTGTGTTTGTGTGTGTGTGCGTGTGTTTGTGTGTGTGTGTGTGTGTTTGTGTGTGTATGTGTTTGTGTGTTTGTGTGTGTGTGTTTTCTTTTTCTGGCACCTCCCCTCCCATCTCCTTCCCTATTGGTCCCACTCCCTGGCTTCTCACTGTCTCCCACATTACTGCAAACGGTCGTTTCCGTCTGGTTTTAAAGACGTATTGAGTTCTTGAATGTTAAATAGAACCAATAATTTTATACGGTTGTGAGGCGTGGACAGTCAACAAGCAAAGCCAGAACAAGATTAAGGCAGCCGAGATGTGGTTTCCAAGAAGAATGTTGAGAGTTCCGTGGACAGCAAAGAAAACAAACGAGACAGTCTTGATGGAGGCAGACACAAGAAAATCATTTATAAAGAAGATTAGGAAAAGACAGGCAACATATATAGGCCATTTTATGAGGAAAAGGGAATTGGAGCACCTGGTCACAACGGGAAAGCTGGAGGGAAAGAGAACACCAGGTAGACCCAGGGAAAAAATATTGGACGGACTTGCAGAGTGGCTGAAGACAGAGAGGGTAGAAGATGTGCTTGCGGCAACAAGGGATAGATATGTATGGAGGGCCATGATCACCAACGCCATGTGGCAAGGCGCGTGATGATGATGATGATTGTGCTAACCATGGCCATGGTTTGGTTGGTTGGTTGGTTGGTTGGTTGGTTGGTTGGTTGGTTGGTTGGTTGGTTGGTTGGTTGGTTGGGTTGGTTGGTTGGTTGGAGGCTGGTTGGCTGGCTGGCTTGCTGGTTAATTTGTTGGTTGATTGGGCGGTTGGTTGGTTGGGTGGTTAGTTGCATTTATATTTTATTCATTTATTTACATATCTAATTATATACTTTTTATTATTCATGATCTATATGTATCCGTCATTCATCTGTTCGTTTGTTCGTTGCTTTTGTTTCTTTTGCTCATCATGGTCTGACAGTCATATGGTGTCTCTGATGACAATATTTGGTGTGTGTTTATTCATGTATTCATCGTTTATTCACTTTTTCGCTTGCATCTGTGCTTATTTACATGCTTACGTATTCACTCTTTTCTTTTCATTAATAAGGCTCATGTAGTCATACGGCATCTCCGACAAAAACAATATAATGATTCATGTTTGTTTATCCGTTTGCTTGCTTGCTTGTGCGGACTTGTTTCTTATTTCTTTGTTTTCTTGCTTGTGTGAGGAGGTGGGGGGGTTGTTTTGTTTTGTTTGTGTGTATGTTTGTTTGTTTGTTTGTTTGTTTGTTTGTTTACTTTGTTTTCTGCTAGATGAAAATGTTCCTTTGCAGATAACATCCAGTACCGCTACAAAAGCTCTTTTTATAGTAAAACACAACAAAATAAGAGTTGTTTGATATCATGTGAAGGACTGTACTAGGTGTGTGTTATATTTCTTCTCTTGTTCATTCTCTAACTACATCTGTCAAATGTTTTAACAAGTACAGCTCAACCTGACTGGCCATTTCATGGCTAATATTCTGACCCAGACTTTCTAAAGGACTGACAGAAATGTGGATCTGGTAGTCATCAAAATGGCAACCAACGAAAATTATAAACTATTAGCATTGACAAGTGGTATCATCATCATCATCATCATCATCGTAATAATAATAATAATAATAATAATAATAATAATGATGATGATGATAATAAAATAATAATAACGGTAATAATGGTAATAACAGTAGCAGTAATAACATTATCAATAAAAGGAAGAACAATCATGATGATGATGATGATGATGATAATGATGATGATGATGATGATGATGATGATGATGATGATGATGATGATGATGATGATGATGATGATGATGATTACATTATGATCATCTTCATCATCATCAGTCATCATCATAATTATCATTATATTATTATTATCATTATTATTATTATCATTATTATTATTGTTATTATTATTATTGTTATTATTATTACTATTATTGTTGTTGCTATTGTTGTTGTTGTTGTTGGTGGAGGTGGTGGTGGTGGTGGTGGTGGTGTTATTGTTGTTGTTGTTGTTGTTACCATCATCATAAAGCGTCAAATCTTAACATATAAATCAAATCAAAGTGTACACCCACATCATTGACTAAAACGTTCACTGACAATGACATAAAGTTAAGGACACAAGGCACACGCACACAGGGGGTGGGTGGGGAGAGGGAGGACAGGAACAGGGTGGAATGAAGGACTGGCTTCGTGAATGGAGAACTCACTGCTGGATAGAAAGGTATGTCTTCAACTTAGGCTTGAAGAAAGACAGAGTATGTGAATGTCGAGGAGACTCAATAGGCCGTTCCAGTTGTAGAGACTAAACACAGACATTGAGCGGCGACCTACTGTGGAACATTTGTGTGGAGGAATTGGTACACAAGAAATGACAGAAGCAGAATGGAGAGATCTGGCAGGGGTGTACATTCGGAGCTGGTCTCAAAGATAGATAGGTGTAGTATCATTAAAAGTATTGTAGCATAACGTATTGATTTTTCATGAAATTCTTTGAGTAACAGGCAGCCAGTGGAGAAACTGAAACAAGGGAGTGACGTAACCACACCTCTTTGTGTGAAGCACGACGGACTGCAGAATTCTGAATACGCTGGAGACATGTTATAGAAGAAGCAGACAACCAGAGTGCAAAGTTTTACAGTACTGGAGAAGAGAAAAGATAAGAAAAGTAGCGAATTTAGATGCTGCTAAACTTAAAGATACCAGTAAACAGCAGTGAAGCATCGCAGTTGACATTAAGAAGATTGACATATGTGGGTGATGAACTTTTCAGAGAGAGCTGAGGATCAAGAATAACACCAAGGTTCCTGATGGAATCAACAATCAAAACGTATAATAGTATTGTCAGCTAGTTGGATAGCACAAAGTGTTAGAGTACAAAGCTTGTGTTTGGCGCCAGTTGTCTTATCTCCAGTCAACTGTAGCTTGTTTGGTGTCATCCAGTTCTGGATTTAAACGTAGCAGTCAGAAACTTCGAAAAGAAGAGTTAAAAGGTTTCAGGAGATGCACTGTTGGAGAGTTTGGAATAATTGGCATAGAAATTATATTTGATCTTGTACTGGCTATGACACTGGCAAGTGGCGAATGTGTGTAAAGAGAACTGGTCCAAGTACGGAATCTTGGAGGACTCCGTATACAACCTTGACTGGTAGCGACTTGAAGCCATTTACCATAACTGAATATGAGTTATTTGATAGACCACTGCCTTGGATTCCGAATGTATGCTGAAGACGACAGAGAAGGCCTGGGTATTCAATGCTATCAAAAGCACCACAAAGACCACAAACGGCACGTAGGG
Source organism: Monoplex corrugatus (assembly GCA_030674185.1). Taxonomy (NCBI): domain Eukaryota; kingdom Metazoa; phylum Mollusca; class Gastropoda; order Littorinimorpha; family Ranellidae; genus Monoplex; species Monoplex corrugatus. The sequence goes on along the minus strand of CM060314.1, from coordinate 96,316,741 downwards.
AAAATTGGCCACAGTGAGCTGACAGCAACAAATTATTCATAGTGTGGACGAGGCCGACCGAATTCAATCTTGTGACCAGAACGGTAAGCAGATTGGAAAGGATGATAAAGATGGTTGCCTTAGAGATGATTATACAGCTGTTTCAAAATGTTTTCATGGGAGGTTTGAAAGAAAGGCACATTGGAGAAAATAAGATCGAGAGCATTTTTTTTCAGCATGTGTCAGTAAATGTCAATGGCTGAATGAGTGTTTACAAGGACAGGAGGGAGGTATAGGGTGGAATTATCAGCAATGACATTTCTGTGAGTATGCTGACGATCAGACTTTCAGAAACCGGTTTTCAGTGAATTCGGAGCCTGTTACTAAAGATCAGGAGGGATGGAAGAAAAGATTTTGTCAAGCTTGGCTCAAACATTGTGACCTTTGGGAGAGAAAAAAGGCCAATAAAAAGCATCAGGGAGATATGAAGGACTGAAGTTTGAGAGAAGTGGAGATGACTCAGTTGTAACCAACAGATCAGGAATAACAGACAATTGTTTTGTTGATATAGAGTCAAGACCCTGTTGGGAAAACTGCTACTTTTGACTTTTGTTGTCCTTTCCGTGAGTTTGTAGATGTGGATTCAAGGATCTAGTAGTAAAATAGTCACATTAGACTTTTATGGTCATTTTTTATGGTTCTTTACTTGTGGAAAAACATGAGAATGGACAGCACGTTGATAGCACCACCAGTGACATTCAGCACGTCTACGAGCATGTTTGACTCCTTTATTTCATATGTGTACCAACGTGCAGATGGATGGTCACGCACAACACAGATGGTGGCAGGTGCAAGGTCATCTAGATGTTGGCGCAAGACTGAACTGGAGTGACTGACAGGATGAACTGGAGTGACTGACAGTATGAGAACAAGTTGACTGAGAGGATGAACTGGAGTGACTGACAGGATGAACTGGAGTGACTGACAGGATGAGAACAAGTTGACTGAGAGGAGAGAGCCGATTTATAAGTTCGTATGTGTGACTGTTTGTTTCTGGCGTGTATGTACAGGAAGACAGTTCTACAGTTATACAGTTATACAGTTATATAGTTCTATAGTTTTATAGTTGAATGTTATATAGAATCAATACTGTTGTACGGTTGTGAGGCGTGGACAGTCAAAAAGCAAAGCCAGAACAAGGTTGAGGCAGCCAAGATGTGCTTTCTAAGAAGAATGTTGAGAGTTCCATGGACAGCAAAGAAAACAAACGAGACAGTCTTGATGGAGGCAGACACAAGAAGATCATTTATAAGGAAGATTAGGGAAAGACAGGCGACATTTATAGGCCATTTTATGAGGAAAGAGGAATTGGAGCACCTGGTCACAACAGGAAAGCTGGAGGGAAAGAGAGCAGCAGGTAGACTCAGGGAGAAGATATTACACGGACTTGCAGAGTGGCTGAAGACAAGGAGTGTGGTAGAGATGCTTGAGGCAACAAGGGATAGAGACAGATGGAAGTCCATGATCGCCAACGCCATGCGGCAAGGCACCTGATGATGATGATGATGATGATGATGATGATGATGATGATGATGATGATGATGATGATGATGATGATGATGATGATGATGATGATGATGATGATGTATAGGCAGACTGGGGGAAAACAACATAGCAGAATGGTCAAAAGGAGGCTCGCCCAGGACCGAGACTGATGTAAATGTTCATCAATGTTGTGGACGATCAACCAGTCAGTTATAAGGCCACAACCATCGTCATCAAGTAAGCAATACGAAAAATGCACACGCGGAGATATATCTGAAACACTAACTTTGTTTGATATCTTGGTTGGGTTTTAATTTATCATCTGTATGTATGATAGTTAATCAAAAGATCTTATCTGTAGTTTCCAAACTCATCATTTCTGTGTCAAGATGTATATCAGGATTAGTTCTGTCATTTCCATCCCTAAAGCCTTTCATTTCCTGTTACACACTCAGAAAGAGAGGCAGAGAAAAAAGCAAGGGACAAAAAAACGACGAACATTTCACGCGTTCATTTTTAAGCTGACAAAGAGAAGAGGGAAAAAGAAGTGCCGCTGTTCCCTCAGGAAAGCGAATGCAATTCTGATTCGGCCACTGCTGCATGGGAACACAATTACAGTGCGCCAAGATGCGGCCCCGGATTGAATGTAATCCATGTCTCAGACTGAAATAGGTCATTTTCTCCTGGTAATGAGATGGCTGTCCCCCCTCTTACCCTGTAGGAGTTTCAGAGAACTGAAAGGAAAAGTTAAGACAAGATTTCCACCCCCCCCCCCCCACTCACACCCAATCTGCTGACTTCTCGCATGATTGATATGTCGCTGTCTCACTCTCACTGTCCCCTGGGATTGTTTGCCAGCGGGATGTTGGTAGTCAACCTTTCCCTCCCATTCACCGTGCTTCGTTCTTTTGTTTCTGTTGTCCCGTCTCTCTTTCTGCTATGTCTATTTGTCACATTGATGTCTGATTGTTTCTCTTTATAACCATTGATGTCTGAATGTTTCTCTTTATAACCATTGATGTCTGAATGTTTCTCTTTATAACCATTGATGTCTGAATGTTTCTCTTTATAACCATTGATGTCTGAATGTTTCTCTTTATAACCATTGATTTCTGAATGTTTCTCTTTATAACCATTGATGTCTGAATGTTTCTCTTTATAACCATTGATGTCTGAATGTTTCTCTTTATAACCATTGATGTCTGAATGTTTCTCTTTATAACCATTGATTCTGAATGTTTCTCTTTATAACCATTGATGTCTGAATGTTTCTCTTTATAACCATTGATGTCTGAATGTTTCTCTTTATAACCATTGATGTCTGAATGTTTCTCTTTATAACCATTGATGTCTGAATGTTTCTCTTTATAACCATTGATTTCTGCTGAATGTTTCTCTTTATAACCATTGATTTCTGCTGAATGTTTCTCTTTATAACCATTGATTTCTGAATGTTTCTCTTTATAACCATTGATTTCTGAATGTTTCTCTCTATAACCATCTATTTCTGAATGTTTCTCTTTATAACCATTGATTTCTGAATGTTTCTCTTTATAACCATTGATTTCTGAATGTTTCTCTTTATAACCATTGATTACTGAATGTTTCTCTTTATAACCATTGATTACTGAATATTTCTCTTTATAACCATTGATTACTGAATGTTTCTCTTTATAACTATTGATTTCTGAATGTTTCTCTTTATAACCATTGATTACTGAATGTTTCTCTTTATAACCATTGATTACTGAATGTTTCTCTTTATAACCATTGATTACTGAATGTTTCTCTTTATAACCATTGATTTCTGAATGTTTCTCTTTATAACCATTGATTACTGAATGTTTCTCTTTATAACCATTGATTTCTGAATGTTTCTCTTTATAACCATTGATTACTGAATGTTTCTCTTTATACATTGATTTCTGATTTTTCTTTTAACCATGATTCTGAATGTTTCTCTTTACAGGTAACGTGTCTAGCTCCTTGATTCCAATTGCTTTCTGTGGCTGTTGTGCTGCTTCTACTACTGGTGGTTCTGTTGTTGTTGGTGTGTGTGGTGGGTGTGGTGTGTGGTGGGTGGTGGTGGTGTGGTGGTGTGGTGGTGGTGATGATGGTGTGTTGTTGTTGTTGTTGTTGTTGGTGGTGGTGGTGGTGGTGGTGTTATTGTTGGTGGTGGTGGTGGTGGTGGTGGTGGTGATGGTAATGGTGATGGTGGTGGTGGTGGTGTGGTGGTGGTGATGATGATGGTGGTGGTGGTGGTGGTGGTGGTGATGATGATCATGATGGTGGTGGTGGTGGTGGTGGTAGTGGTGATGGTGGTGGTGGTGGTGGTGGTGGTGGTGATGGTGCTGCTACTCCTGCTGCTACTCCTGCTGCTACT
>CM060314.1:96297834-96302834 GCA_030674185.1 Monoplex corrugatus | reverse complement strand
TTCCTTATTCCAAAGCCCCTACAAGAGACTTTTCGAGTGGAATACGGACAACATTTTCATTTCCAGAAGAAAAGAGCCCGTCCTTACCGGAGCCATGGGGACATGGAATCAGATTCCAATCTAAGCCCGTCTTTGACATGTCATTGTGTTCCTATGGAAGACTGGTGGGATCAAAATTACATTGATTCTCCTGAGGACAAACTAATTTTCCTTTCTATTGTCTCGTCTCTTCTACAGACTGTGCAGTGTGGAACCTGGATGTTGGTGTTTGTCTAACAGTGATCCATCTCATTCAGACATTTCTACATGTGATCCAACCAAATCTTGCTGCAATTATCTGGCGGACTGCCTAAGCCCACACAAAATCCGTGTGCTGATAAGGTCTTCAAGGGGGACAGAGAGATGTGAAAGGATTTGTGACACACTACCAACACCATCCAAGTGGATGAAACGTTGAAGTGGGAAACCAACATGGCAGTTGTTATATTGCCGGATCAGACTGGCCACGATTTTCATTGGATCGTCTAGCACCAGGTAGACCCAGGGAGAGCACCAGGTAGACCCAGGGAGAGCACCAGGTAGACCCAGGAGAAGATATTGGACGGACTTGCAGAGTGGCTGAAGACAAAGAGGGTGGAAGAGGTGCTTGAGGCAACAAGGGATAGAAACAGATGGAAGGCCATGATCGCCAACGCCATGTGGCAAGGCACTTGATGATGATGATGATGATGATGATGATGATGATGATGATGATGATGATGATGATGATGATGATGATGATGATGATGATGATGGATCAGACCGAACCTGAGACATAAGATATCTAATTCACGGTCTTTCTTAAGAAACAATCATCCTGTATAACACATGGTTTAAAAATTATGATGTCAAATGGCATGTATTTATTCATTTATTTATTCATTTATTCATTATTTATTTACTTATTTATTTACTAATTTATTACTTATTATTTTTCTTTGTTTGCTTGTTTGTTTGTTTGTTTGTTTGTTTTGTTTTGTTTTTTTCTTATTTATTTACTTATTTATTTATTTATTTATTTACTTATTTATTCATTTGTAATTCATTTATTAATGTATTCATTTATTCGTTTGTTTATTCATTTATCTCTCAGATATATTTATTTTTCTGTCTATCTATCTACCTATCCATCCATCCATCCATCTAGTATCCATCTATCTTCTATCTATCTATCTGTCCATCTATCTATTAATCTATCTATCTGTTTATTTACTCATTTATCTACTTGTGTTCTTCCTCCTTGCCCAGACTAAACATTCATTCCATAGATTGTAGTTTGGTCTCATGCCTGTACCTAAATCCTCCTGCAGGATCCACAAATGTTTGCAACAATCTGTATAAGGTACTGTGATGACATTTAGTCTATTTTTCAAAGTACGTGTTTCAAACGTTGTAACCAAATAAAGTCAAACTAATTATACCGTTCTTCGTCTTCGTATGTGACCCAGTAATATTCTTTGCATATGACAATAATATCAAATGACTGGTCGATTATGAAAGAGCCACCGAAACTATAACTGATCTGATCACGAAATTAATGACTTGGAAAGGATTAGGGTTAATGTACGCCGCCACTATAACATCACCATCAGAGTCATCGCATCGTTATCATCAACATCAGTATCATCACCGGCATTATGAAACAATGTATATAACATAATTATGTAGCCAAAACAGACACATTTATAATGTATATAACATAATTATGTAGCCAAAACAGACACATTTATAATGTATATAACATATGTAGCCAAAACAGACACATTTATAATGTATATAACATATGTAGTCAAAACAGACACATTTATAATGTATATAATATACGTAGCCAAAACAGACACATTTGTAATGTATATAACATATGTAGCTAAAACAGACACATTTATAATGTATATAACATATGTAGTCAAAACAGACACATTTATAATGTATATAACATATGTAGCTAAAACAGGCACATTTATAATGTATATAACATATGTAGTCAAAACAGACACATTTATAATGTATATAACATATGTAGCTAAAACAGACACATTTATAATGTATATAACATATGTAGCTAAAACAGGCACATTTATAATGTATATAACATATGTAGTCAAAACAGACACATTTATAATGTATATAACATATGTAGCCAAAACAGACACATTTATAATGTATATAACATATGTAGCCAAAACAGACACATTTATAATGTATATAACATATGTAGCCAAAACAGACACATTTATAATGTATATAACATTTGTAGCTAAAACAGACACATTTATAATGTCTATAACATATGTAGCCAAAACAGACACATTTATAATGTCTATAACATATGTAGCCAAAACAGACACATTTATAATGTATATAACATTTGTAGCTAAAACAGAAACATTTATAATGTATATAACATATGTAGCTGAAACAGACACATTTATAATGTATATAACATATGTAGCCAAAACAGACACATTTATAATGTATATGTCGTGCCTAACTCGTATGATTGCCTACTTTGTAGACTAGGCAGTCACTTTGCCTAACATGTAAAATAGGCAAAGGGGTTGCCTAACTTGTAAACTGATTTTTGGGGACAGCCTAGTCTGTAGACTAGGCAGCCTAATTTGTAGACTAGGCAGCCTAATCTGTAGACTAGGCAGCCTAATCTGTAGACTAGGCAGAATGCCTAGGTTACAAATTAGGCACTCATACCTTTTAAACATTACAAGATATAAATGATAAATGTTCATGCTCTTATAAAAATTGAAAGAAGTCAATTAGGGGTGAAAATGCCACAGTTCTTTCAGAACTCCATGCTTTTCAATGATTAGCATCAGCTGTTTTTTCTCAGGAGAATGTGCTTTTTAACTATTGTTTTTGCATTTTTTGTTGTTAGGGTGGCAGTGGCTGTGGCACAGTGTTTTGTTCATCCGACACAGGCATCTCTTTGTGACACACGATCCATTGCACGAGCACTTGGTGAACCCTTGTCCACCATGCCTTGAGTGTAGTGTAGCAATGCGCCGGAACGGCAAAACCACGTCCTCTTTAACCATTTCTCTGGTGACGATCGGAAAGTCTGCTTTCAGTACTTGGTTCCTTGACAACCATGCAGCCAAAACGCCGTGCTCTGTTCCGATTTTGTATTTGTCGTGGTTGACACTCATTATAATTCCTGGAATATTTCTGCAATCTAACCTACCGCGGTCAAATTCACTGACTGGCACAAGTACCGCATCGTTTTCATGCAGTGGAGTGAGTTTAGCATTCGTTGTTCGGAGCATTTCTGACCTGCTTTTCTCTTGTCCCTTCTGAGCATCATCTCGGCATGTGTCCATGTAAGAAAGATGCTGGGTCATTTCCTCTGAAGGTTCTGATTCAGATTCTGAACACCCGTCAGCCATGTTTGAAGAAAGCATCTCGATGTCATCGTGTTCTCTTCCTGAAATGTCACCCCCAACAGCACCTTCAGCTCTTGTCGTCACTGTCCTCTCTTGTGTCTTCAGCATTGATGTTGAGCTCACCATTTTCACTGGACCCAGTAACAGTCATATCAGCAAGAAGCTGTTCGAGTTCCTCTTCTTCCTGCAGCCTTTCGATGATGTCCTTTGGGAGACTTGTTCTCTCCAAACCCGAAGAGCCCCTCCGACCACAGAAGACCTCCAGTGGCGTTCTGTTGTTCAGACTTCTGTGGGGAGAAGAGTTTTTCTGGAGCATCACAAAGCGGAGTCCTTCAGCCCACTGGGATGTGTCATTGTCGATCGTCCATGCAATTAACATCTGTTTCACATCACAGTTGGACCTCTCGATGCTGCCTTGCGACTGAGGGTGCCGTGGTGAGCCATGGACGATGTGTAGCCGAGGCCAGATCATTTTCATCTCGGTGATCACTGCAGCAGTGAACTCGCGGCCGTTATCAGATTGCAAAATGGCAGGTGGTGTCATCCAGCAGAAAATGTCAATGAGATTGTAGGCTGTCTCGGCCGCTGTTTTGGATTTCATTGGCCTCAGAACAAGGAACTTGGAGAAATGGTCCTGATAGTTTAAAATGTACTTGAATTGGCGATCAGGGTTAGACTGCATCACTATCAAATCCACCTGACCTCGTTCAGCAAATGCTTTGCTTTTGAGTGGGCGGACAACGAGGCCCTTGTTTGGCTTCGTCTTTTTCTTTTGGCAAGTCTCGCAGTTGCTCACAAACGCGGAGATCATTTTCTGGGTGATATTACAATACTTATCACACAGTATGTGTCGGAGCTTCTTCTCTCCTCCATGGCCGGTTGAAAGGTGACCTTCCAGAATAGCATCAAATACCTCAGATTTCATTAGCAGGTACCTGATTGGGTCGACCGGTGTTTTCTTGACCTAAAACAAATAACGAAAGAAAACATTCGAACAGTCAGGAAGGACAACAGTACACAGACTGAGAAAACAGACAGTTCGTAGGAAGCCGGACGGATTACATGGTGTAGGATGACAGGAGGTAGAAAGAAAGGAGGCAGCAGGAACCAAGATAGGAAACAGGTAGGAATACAGGCGACTGACATGAAGCCACAATACAGACAGGAACCAAATAAGGGAGTGCTTTCTTCATATTCTTCATCATCATTTTGATGGAGACACTGACAAACTGACAAACTGTCCCACTGCACAGCGATAAGTCTGTTGGTCACCACCCATGTTTAAACACTTTCAAAAAAAAGAAGAGAGAGAGAGAGAGAGAGAGTGGGAGAGAGAGAGTAGGAGAGAGAGAGAGTGGGAGAGAGAGAGAGTGGGAGAGAGAGAGAGTGGGAGAGAGAGAGAGAGAGGAGAGAGAGAGTGGGAGAGAGAGAGAATGGGAGAGAGAGAGACCGACCGACAGACAGACAGACTGACTTACCTTGATAACTTTCTTCATTCCCCCAACTTCAATCACGTCGAATTTTTTCTTCAGGTAGTAGGCCTTCTTGGAATACCTTGATTCTGAC
>CM060314.1:96282834-96290334 GCA_030674185.1 Monoplex corrugatus | reverse complement strand
ACATCAAATAAACATACAGAGTTACATCACATAAACATACAGAGTTACATCACATAAACATACAGAGTTACATCACATAAACATACAGAGTTACATCAAATAAACATACAGAGTTACATCAAATAAACATACAGAGTTACATCAAATAAACATACAGAGTTACATCAAATAAACATACAGAGTTACATCAAATCAACATACAGAGTTACATCAAATAAACATACAGAGTTAAATGAAATCAACATACAGAGTTACATCAAATAAACATACAGAGTTACATCAAATAAACATACAGAGTTACAACAAATAAACATACAGAGTTACATCAAATAAACATACAGAGTTACATCAAATAAACATACAGAGTTAAATGAAATCAACATACAGAGTTACATCAAATAAACATACAGAGTTACATCAAATAAACATACAGAGTTACAACAAATAAAACATACAGAGTTACATCAAATAAACATACAGAGTTAAATGAAATCAACATACAGAGTTACATCAAATAAACATACAGAGTTACATCAAATAAACATACAGAGTTAAATGAAATAAACATACAGAGTTACATCAAATAAACATACAGAGTTACATCAAATAAACATACAGAGTTACATCAAATAAACATACAGAGTTACATCAAATAAACATACAAAGTTAAATGAAATAAACATACAGAGTTAAATGAAATAAACATACAGAGTTAAATGAAATAAACATACAGAGTTAAATGAAATGAAATAAACATACAGAGTTAAATGAAATAAACATGCAGGGTTAAATAAATTAAACATGCAGAGTTAAATGAAATAAACAAAAACAGCAATAAAGCAAGGCATTGAAGTGGGGGGGGGGGGGGGGAGGCTAACAACAATATAAAACGACAAAGTACAAAATGTGGTTTTTCACACTTACCTTGATTAAAATCAGACAAACAAACAGGAAGTCTAGAAAAATACTCAAGACTACATAGAAAAGACAGTATGAACATGGTAATACACTACACGAAAAGACAGGATGAACATGGTAATGCACTGCACAAAAAGACAGAATGAACATGATAATGCACTGCACAAAAAGACAGGATGAACATGATAATGCACTGCACGAAAAGACAGGATAAACATGATAATGCACTGCACAAAAAGACAGGATAAACATGGTAATGCACTGCACAAAAAGACAGGATGAACATGGTAATGCACTGCACATAAAGACAAGATAAACATGGTAATGCACTGCACATAAAAAAGACAGGATAAACATGATAATGCACTGCACAAAAAGACAAGATAAACATGATAATGCACTGCACAAAAAGACAGGATAAACATGATAATGCACTGCACATAAAGACAAGATAAACATGGTAATGCACTGCACATAAAAAAGACAGAATAAACATGATAATGCACTACACATAAAAAAGACAAGATAAACATGATAATGCACTGCACAAAAAGACAGGATAAACATGATAATGCACTACACATAAAAAAGACAGTATAAACATGATAATGCACTGCACAAAAAGACAGGATGAACATGATAATGCACTACACCAAAAGACAGGATAAACATGGTAATGCACTGCACAAAAAGACAGTATAAACATGATAATGCACTACACAAAAAGACATGATGAACATGATAATGCACTGCACAAAAAGACAGGATAAACATGATAATGCACTGCACAAAAAGACAGGATAAACATGGTAATGCACTGCACAAAAAGACAGGATAAACATGGTAATGCACTGCACAAAAAGACAGGATAAACATGTAATATGCAACTGTGCACAAAAAGACAGATAAACATGATAATGCACTGCACAAAAAGACAGATAAACATGATAATGCACTGCACAAAAAGACAGGATAAACATGTAATGCACTGCACAAAAAGACAGGATAAACATGGTAATGCACTGCACAAAAAGACAGAATAAACATGGTAATGCACTGCACAAAAAGACAGGATAAACATGATAATGCACTGCACAAAAAGACAGGATAAACATGATAATGCACTGCACAAAAAGACAGGATAAACATGGTAATGCACTGCACAAAAAGACAGGATGAAACATGATAATGCACTGCACAAAAAGACAGGAATGAACATGATAATGCACTGCACAAAAAGACAGGAATGAACATGATAATGCACTGCACAAAAAGACAGATGAACATGATAATGCACTGCACAAAAAGACAGGATGAACATGATAATGCACTGCACAAAAAGACATGATGAACATGATAATGCACTGCACAAAAAGACAGGATGAACATGATAATGCACTGCACAAAAAGACATGATGAACATGGTAATGCACTGCACAAAAAGACAGGATAACATGATAATGCACTGCACAAAAAGACATGATGAACATGGTAATGCACTGCACAAAAAGACAGGATGAACATGATAATGCACTGCACAAAAAGACAGTATGAACATGGTAATGCACTGCACAAAAAGACAGGATAAACATGATAATGCACTGCACAAAAAGACAGATAAACATGATAATGCACTGCACAAAAAGACAGGATAGAACATGATAATGCACTGCACAAAAAGACAGGATAAACATGATAATGCACTGCACAAAAAGACAGGATAAACATGATAATGCACTGCACGAAAAAGACAGTATAAACATGATAATGCACTGCACAAAAAGACAGGATAAACATGATAATGCACTGCACGAAAAGACAGATGAACATGATAATGCACTGCACGAAAAGACAAGATGAACATGATAATGCACTGCACAAAAAGACAGGATGAACATGATAATGCACTGCACAAAAAGACAGGATGAACATGATAATGCACTGCACAAAAGACAGATGAACATGATAATGCACTGCACAAAAGACAGGATGAACATGATAATGCACTGCACAAAAAGACAGGATAACATGATAATGCACTGCACAAAAAGACAGGATAAACATGGTAATGCACTGCACAAAAAGACATGATGAACATGATAATGCACTGCACGAAAAAGACAGAAATTCCCCTAGTGACAGCCGAAACCTTGACAGGCCATATCAAGCCTAGACAACCAAGACATAATGCAGGGCGAATTTCATTCCACACAAAACTAATTAGTTTCAACATTCCACAATTTATTTGAACACTGCGTTTATCATTGGCAACTGTAAGTTATGTATTGATGGAAAAGGATTCAGCTGTTTAAGATTTCAGGCTGGCGTCTTCATGATAATGCTGCATGTTTTCTTGTGATAATAGCTGGCATGTGTGACCTATAAAAGCCCCCATTATACGCCTGTTTGCTGATTATCAGAGGGAAACCATTTCGCCTGGCTGAAATCTGATATCGTGCTCTTTTTCCTTCTCGCCTTCCTCACCTATTTCTCATTCTGTATGCTGTTTATGCTGTTTTTTCAGTTTCCCTGTTTAAAAATTGATGAGATCTTCCAATCGATATCAAGCATGATTGTGCATCAGTCTGTAGTGTATGACTGTCTTGAACAAAATATCAGGCAAGACCTACTTGTTTACATGTGTGATTCTGTACCACAGTTGAGTGATCTAACTCCAACAGGATCAGGTGCATAGACGCATTGGAAATGTCACAAGTGTATCAATTATACGTACAGTGTCATGAAAACAAAAACACTTTGTACATTAATAATGTTTCAAGGGGACAGAACCATGCTGTACACCTGAGCCCAGACATGTCGTTCTAATGACCACTTGTCTCTTTTACGTCACAATAACGCCAATGTTGTCAGTGTATTATGATGTCAAATTCAGCAACTGTGTAAATACCAGCAGATCTTGTGCAGACAAAGTGTCATTAATTTACGTCCTACGTTTTTGGTCATCCTGTTTACAAATATCAAAATGCCAGTTAGTTTTTAATAGATTTTTGTCTGGCAGACTATTCAATTAGCGTGGAAATGATGTCTAATTAAACGAGACACAATTGTACAACTCCATGCTGAGAGTTTTCTTGTTTCAGCCATATAGTAGGCATTACTTAATTTTATGACCATTGTTTTTGAGAAACTATAATAGGCACAATCTTATTATAATTTACACATATCACGCCTAAACGAATATTATCCATCAAGGAATTTCACTTACTTTTTGTTAGGCCTGATCGGTTCAGCGAACCCTCGTCAGACTCTGTGTAAATTATAATAAGATTGTGCCTATTATAATTTCTCAAAAACAATGGTCATAAAATTGTACAACTGGCAGTTGTACTAATAGTATTAGGAGGAGGTGGAGGAGGAGGGGAATATAGAGTTTATTCAAGAGGGATTCGGAGTACTTGGATAATTCCTTATGCGCTCCACTCAATGTGTCATCTGTTAAGTGGCAGATGTCATGAGTCTGTGCAAAGCCCTAGGGAGGAAAAAGAACAGGAGGTTTAACTGACACCACCACAATGGTGAGGAGGGGAGAACAGCGCTGTTCAACAGGATTCAGTCTGTTTGTCATGGTGATTGTCATGGTACTAACAGCTGCCAGTTAGAGAAATATTAGCACTAGTATTTGGTTATTAGTAATGCATTCCACCTATTGTGGCATACTTCATGTTAGCCATCTGTATAGTTTCGTGTTTAAATAAGATGTTAATTAAGTTGGTTTAACTGTTTTAATATTTTCCCTGCCCTCACAGAGTTCTGGATCCACCAGCGCTTCGTGAAAAGGGAATTACATCGAGTCAGCGACTGGCTCAGAGCAGAATGCTCCATGTGGAGCAAGCAGAAGTGTTAGTACATAAAGGGCAAACTTTAGACAGGATTTCTGTCTCCTCACCCTCCCAAGATAAATCCATCACCTAGCCCTGAACCTATCTAGTTTTATGATGTGTAAGATTTAAAGTTTAAAATCGCTGGGTTTCATTTCAACAGAGATGGATAATTTGTAGCACTTCTTTATAATATGATTGCATCACACTTTGTGTTCTTGGTGTGACGGGCTGAAAGTATTGCCCACTTCATAATAACTTGACCTGTTTCCTTTGTTCTCTGGTGTACTCTCTACGGTATCCATCATTTTCTGATATATTTTGCCATTGGGCAGTTGGCAGTTAATTTTTTTGTCCCATGTTGTCATGTTTGTTTGTTTGTTGGTTGGTTGGTTGGTTGGTTTGTTGGTTGGTTGGTTGGCTGGTTGGTTGGTTGGTTGGTTGGTTGGTTGGTTGGCTGATTGGTTGGTTGGTTGGTTGGTGGTTGGCTGTTGGCTGGTTGTTGTTGGTTGATTGGTTGGTTGGTTGTGTGTTGTTGGTTGATGTGTTGGTTTGGTGGCTGGTTGGTTGGTGTGTGGTTGCTTGCTATGCTTGATTGATTTGTTCGATTGAATTGCTTGTTGTTGTTCTTGTTCCGTTGTGTGTTGTTGTTTTTGTTTGTTTTGGTTGTTTTGTTTGACTTTTGTAGGGGGTTCATTTTCGATGTAAGCATTATCCGGTCAGTTGTTGTTGCTTGATTTGTTGTCTGTCTGTCTGCTGTCTGCTGTCTGTCTACCAGTACTGACGTAGTGGTTAGGTCTGTTGTCTGTTGTCTGTCTGTCGTGTCGTGTTGTTGTCTGTCTACAGTACTGACGTAGTGGTTAGGTCTGTGTTACAGTCTTATGCTGAACGCGCTAGGATGAGAGATGTCCCTTGTGGTACACCGCTCTGCTCGTGGAATGTCAGAGACTTATTACCAAAAACCGATTATGAAGTATCGTTTTTTGGGATAAATGGGTAGGTGACCTAAAAATGCAGTTCGTGAAGACCCATAAATATTCCTCTTTCCTAAGGTATACATATGCTTTCTCTAGATATAGAAGAGCACTGATGTTTTTGTTAAAATGCATGAAGATTGTTGAATTTGCTTTGATCCAGTGGGATACGGGACTCTGTTCAGTATAAACGGTACCCCTGCTTTTGAATGTTTTGCTGGAAATTTCCGTGTTGTTCTGTCATCCTTGTTTGCTGGTTCTTGCTTTCTGGTGATTTCTTCCTATATTTGTCTTGTGGTCCATTCACCTGTATGTATTGGGGTAAAGTCTTCATACTTTTCTTAAGATTGTTTAATGGTACAGTGTATTTGAATGCATTTTTGGCTCTAGGTAATGAGATGTGGGAAGTAATTGTAGGTTTAGGCATTTGATATTGATAGTGTCCTCAATTAGTTAAATTTGATTCGGTGTGTTTTTAATCCCTGTGTGATAAATGGATGGGTGGCCAGCGCAGGGCATCTGTTGTTTATGTGCGCGAATGTATTGTATATTGTGTATTTAATTTTTTTGTTTTTTCAGTGTAAGTAAGGATTATAGCTGATTGGCTCTCGCAGTCGGTGGGCTTTAAAGAACTGGACAGTTACAATGCTGTTGGCTATCTGGTCAGGGATTTGGGACAGTGGAGGATGGACAGATGTTTTTCAGGTTTAGGTGGGGAGGATCAGGCTCTCGCATGGAAAAGGAAGAGGAAGAATCTGGTGATTGTAGGATTCTAGAGGATTGCAGCAGATGCTTCGAAGTTGAATGGATTCGGGATGCAGTGGGTGGTGTGTGTGGTGGTGGTGTGTGTGGTGTGTGTGTGGTGTGTGGTGTGTGTGGTGGTGGTGTGTGTGTGTGTGGTGGTGGTTGTTTGTGTGTGTGATGTGGTATGTGGTGGAGGTGTGTGTGTGTGTGGTGTGGTGTGTGTGTGTGTGTGTGTGTGTGTGTGGTGTGGTGTGTGATGTGTGGTGTGTGTGTGTGTGTGTGTGTGATGTGTGATGGGTGTGTGAATGGTGTATGCGTGAGTGTGTGTTGTTAATATGTGAATGTGTGTATGTACGTTCGGTGTGTGTGTGATGATGGTGTGTTGTTGTGGTGGGTGTGTTATGTGTTGCGTGCGTGTGCACGAGGTGCGTGCGTGTTTGTGTGTGGCATGCCTATGATGTGTGGTGCAAGTGCGTGCGTGCGTGTGTGGTGGTGTGTGTGTGTGTGTGTGGTGCGTGTGTGTGTGTGTGTGTGTGTGGTGGTGTGTGTGTTGTGTGTGTGTGTGTGTGTGTGTGTGGTCCGTGTCTGTGTGTCTGTGTGTGTGATGACGTTTTTTATAACGTTTTTAACTCCATCGATCTTGTGTCTGGGTGGGGAAAACAAGACAGCAAGAACATCATTAAACTGTGGTCCTCTTCCTGCATTGTGACACTGCTCTGAAGACGTATATAGGGGTTGTTAGTGGTCCTTGTGAGTCGCTTACATGGTTGTGGTGATGTGATGATGGTGATGGTGATGTGGTGATGTGGTGGTGGTGTGATGGTGGTGTGTGATGGTGTGTGATGATGGTGGGTGATGATGTGGTGGTGGGTGGTGATGAGTGATGTGATGATGTGTGGTGTGGTGTGTGGTGGTGTTGATGTGGTGTGGTGGTGGTGGTGGTGGTAGAGTGATGTAGTCAATGGATGGTGATGATGGTGGTGGTGGTGATGATGTGGTGGTGGTGATGATGTGGTGTGAGATGA
>CM060314.1:96259941-96262734 GCA_030674185.1 Monoplex corrugatus | reverse complement strand
CACAGGCAGCAAATGTTTTCATCCTGGCATCCATCACTACAGTAATCAATTTTGGATTCTTTAATAAAACTTATCAATGCTTGTTCCATAGCATACACGCACACACAACAAAAACAAACAAACAAACACACACGCGCGCGCACACACACACAAACACACACACACAAATACACAAACACACACACACACAAACACACACACACACACACACACACACACACACACACACACCACACACCCCACACCACACACTAGAGAGAGAGAGACTAATATCACTCATAATGAAAAGACGTTAAATCGCAGAACGAACGCGCGCGCGCGCGCGCACATACACACACCACACACACACACACACACACACACACACACACTCACACGCACACACACACACACACACGCACACACTCACGCACACATACACACGCATACGCACACACACACCCCGCGGGTGCGCGCAAACGCAGGCGCGCATATACGCACTTACACGTAGAGAAAAAGGAGAGAGAGAGAGAGGGGGGGGGGGGGGTCGGTATTCGGTTGAAGGATATAATAAAAAAAAAAACAGTTCTACTATGAGATCAGATTTAATAAATAGGCTAATCAAGTAATGAACAAATAGTGTATGCAGTAGTTTGTGTAAGCCATTCAGCAAATGGAAAAGACAGGCAGAGGCTGACAGTGAGGTGGAACCGAAAGAATGAAAGCTTCACCGAACAATAGAAAAAGGAATAAACAAATAACTGAACAAATGAATGACTGAATCAATCAATAACTGAATGAATGAAGCTTATCAATTATAGCATGTTTGTCCTTTCATGAATTTCTGAGAGAGACATGGAAAGAGTTAGTTGTCTTTGTTGTTATTTGTCATTTGTTGTTGTTGCTGCTGCTGTTATTATTCTTGTTCTGGGGGCATTGGATGGTTGGAGAGAAAACTTCGTTTGTTCGTTCTTAGCTCCTGGATTTTGTTTTGTTTTGTTTTGTTTTGTTTTGTTTTGTGTGTGTGTGTGTGTGTGTGTGTGTGTGTGTGTGTGTGTGTGTGTGTGTGTGTGTGTGTGTGTGTGTGTATGTGTGTGTGTGTGTATGTGTGTGTGTGTGTGTGTGTGTGTGTGTGTGTGTGTGTGTGTGTGTGTGTGTGTGTGTGTTCGATCGTTGGTTCGTTTGCTTTCTTGTCTGCTGTTTGTTTGATTTCATTGTCAATTGATATTCTGAGGGACAAGAAAACCTTGCTCTAGGGTGTATGAAAGAAAATCACGGACACAAACATTTGAGTTTATACTTTTAAAGGACAAGTTTGTGTACATGCACAAAGAATAAACAAAACAAATGAAAACGTACAAATGTATTGTAACAGTTAATCAACCGATAAAAAAAAAAGAAAAACGTTATATAGAGAGCTTTCATTTAAAGTTTCAAACTGTTTTTCATACACAAGTTTGTTACAACTTTAACTTGAAGATCTACTTTATGAAAGAAGATGAATGTATACAAAATGTCACTTGAATGCGACGGAAAATAGAACATTTCCGTTGTTGTTGGGGAACTGAAATATCCAGTGATGATTGCTAATTTGACTTTTGCTATTGATAAAGTTACAGCTGAACGTTCCTCGGGAAAGGTTGCAAAATGCACGGTACAAGACTATGGAAACAAAATCATCCAAGCCTTCTATAGTTCCATAATATTTTATGTTACAGTCAGCAAGAGAAATAGATTTGTACAATGAACAATGTGGTGCTGATTTTGGTTACATTGTTTGGCTTCACAATTATTTTGAGGAGTGTTCTGAGCTTATTGTTTTTGTACTTTGCATCTATAATTAAATAATAATTACAATATTTATATAGCGCAAAATCTTGATAAAATCAAATCTAAGCGCTGAAGCAGACACACACGCAGGCACGCACGCTCGCACACACACGCACGCACACATACAGACACACACACACACACACACACACACACACACACACACACACACGCATGGCTATAAATGGGGAGAAAGAATAAAAGCAATAAAAGCAAGAATAAAAGCAATGGAAAATTATAGAGAGCATAGCATACAATTATATATTATAACCATGTGATTCCCTCCGAGCGGAGACAGGCTGCAGAGGGGAGGGTTGAGTGAGGTTAGGATTTTATGCAGGAGAGAAAAGGTGAGTTTTGAGAGCGGACTTGAAGGAGACAAAAGTAGGTTGCTGACGGACTGAGAGAGGAAGTTTGTTCCAGGAGAGTGGACCAGAAACAGAGAAGGCTCGTGGACCATAGGTATTGAGCTTAGTGCGTGGAAAGCGAAGAGTCAGAGGATCAGAGGCAGAGCGGAGGGTACGTGAGGGAACATAGATCTCAAGTAGGCTTGACAGGTAATCGGGGGCTGCGTTATTGAGGCTTTTGTAGCACATGGTGTCTAGTTTGTACTGTATGCGCTTTGATACAGGGAGCCAGTGAAATTGTGCCAGGAGAGGAGATATGTGGTCAGCTTTTTTCTTTTTGAGTACAAGGCGTGCAGCATTGTTTTGAATGCGCTGTAGGATGTGAATGGTGGAGGCAGGAAGACCAGACAGGAGTGAATTGCAATAGTCAATGCGAGACATTATGAAGGAGAGAACGAGTTTTGCAGTTGTTTCGACAGAGAGATACTTCCTGATCAGCTTTATACGATGGAGATGATAGTAGCAGGATCTGGCAGTTTGAGAAACAAAGTTGTTCATGGAGAGGGTAGAGTCAATGCAGACACCAAGGTTTTTAGCTGAATCAGAAATTGGGACTGATGTGTTACATAATGGGAGA
>CM060314.1:96242441-96252441 GCA_030674185.1 Monoplex corrugatus | reverse complement strand
CGGCCTCTAAAGTTTGTGTGCGCTCTCCTACACATTTTCCTTAAATTTCTTTATTTGGTGGCTTTGACTCATTTTGTTTCTAATTTTAGCTGTAATTATCTGAGAAGGTGCACCAAAGAGCTTTCCGTCAGTATTTTACATGTGCGGGTACTGTACAGGTTATGGTTCATAATAAGAGACAAAAATAGGTACTTTTGGTAGGAAATTGCGTTCTTTCTTCTGCAATCAGTGCATTAAAATACCATTTTAAATTGATTAATGATATTTTTTCAAGAAAAACATTTCTGTGGGGGATAGATTATAGTCTACAGAAATCACTTTTGAGAAAAAGTCAAAACACCCCAGATAGACCCTCAGTCACCTTTCAGCTCCTAGTGCTGTTCGACTGTCTGCGAGTTAAGACTGATTTCGTGGTAGGAGGTCACTACATATGCTTGAAAATAAACTTGATTATCTGGTGGTGACTGTTTTCAATATAGAACAGTGAGCCAAGGTTAGTTTTTAAAGAGGATTACTTATCTGTACTAGCACTTATGCCTTTCTTTATTTCTTTTCATTTCTATTCAGGTAATGATTTTCTCTTAGGTGAATGTTAGTCGTGGGCAGAGGTGCTGTGTTTAGGTAGATGAACGGAGATGTTTGTTTTTTGTTCTATTTATCGAAGTACTCCTAGATGCTTCAAGAACATGTGAAAACAGCGTATTTCATAAGATTGGGATTATACGAGACAGTATTTGTTTTATATCTTCTGGTCAGCTTGTCAACCCTTTATTGTTTCTGTGTCAGCTCATTTTACCATGGGGATGGGGTGGAGGGTTAGGGGGGGGGGGGAGCTGGTGAACGTTGTCTTTGTTTTGAGAAGGCGACGATTGTGATGGCAAAAAAGTCTATGGTGGACGACAACGCCCATGTGGGCATGGAACTGATAGAAATGGACAAGAATATATTGTTATTGTTATTTTTGTTTAAAGCCCAGCCGACTGCGTAGAGCCATATCAGGGCTATAACTGCTTCAAAAGATACAAAACTTCAACAGAAAAAAAAAGAAAAAAAATTAATGTACACATATCAATGCATTCACGCACATAATCTATGGGCATGCCCCTGGCGTTGACCACTCCGTCCAATTTATCGCACAAGGGATTTAAAAAAGACACCTGAATGGAAATTTAAGCATACCTAACAGGTGTAAATTACGTAAAATTGCTTCCGCATATCTCACCTCCCTGGAGCCAAAAATGCACTTAATACATGTACCAATTATCAATCCTAAGAAAAAAGTACGTCAGACTTTATCGAACACATACAGTGAATGGACCAGCAAGGCAGAAAATAATAGGAAGAAATGACAGAAAGCAAAGGAACAAGGCAGAAACAAAGAGAGCGACAGAAAAGAGGAAATTTCTGACACAGAATTTCCAGAAGGTGGGGATACTATTTATACTGAAAGAGCCCCCCGGCATTCCCACAGGGAAGACAAGAATATAGACATGAACATAGAATGTAACTGTAATGCAGGTGTTCCAGCTACAGTCAACCGCTGATGCCAATTTCAGTGTCAGTTTTTCGAGATAGCGTCTCCCCACTCAGAATAAAGTCCAGATAACTGACAAATACTGGGAACGGTCATTTCATCAGACGGGAAAATGCACAGAATCGGCCAAGCCAAACAGCATTTCAAGAAGATGACAAGCATTCTACCAACAAATGCCTATCAATTAACATAGAAAGAGTCTTGAATTTTATATAGAACCAATACTGTTGTACGGATGTGAGCGTGACATCAGCAACCAAAGCCAAGCAGAATCGAGGCAGCGAGATGTGGTTTCTCAGAAAATGTGAGAGTCCATGGACAGCAAAGAAAACAAACGAGACAGTCTTGATGATGAGACACAAGTAGATCACTCATAAGAAGATTAGGAAAAGACAAGCGACATTTACAGCCATTTTGAGGAATGGGGATTTGGTGCACCCGGTCCAACGGGAAGCTGGAGGGAAAGAGAGCACAGTTAGACCAGGGAGAGAATGCTGGACGGACTTGCAGAGTGGTTGGGGATGAGTAGGGTTGGGAGATGCGTGTGGCAACGAGAGATAGAATGGTTGAAGTCCATGGTCGCCCAACGCCATCGGCAGGGCACATGATGATATGTACTGACGCCATTGAGGTTAAGACCAACTGAAACAAAGCACAAGCCGTAAGTCTTCATCATATAATCCCTACCATGCTGAAGGATCTTCAGGTATAATATCATGTGAAACCCATTGCAAAGTAGAAAGGGTAGACTATTTCTATCAGGCAGTCAGTTCCTTCATTCTGCCTATCCATAGAAATTGAAGAGGCAGTGGTGTCGACCTTCACCTTTACCACCACCACCCCCCTAGCTAACTGACAAAGCGAGTCGATGCGGGCGAGGCCTTTGTGAGTATTGAAGACTGTAGACATTGCATCTTAGCGGTCTTCAATATCGTGCAGCACGTTTCTGTTTATTTATTTTGTTGTTGTTTATTGTTGTTGTTGTTTCTTGTTTTTGCTGTTTTCTTTAAAAATTCTGATAGGTTAGTGCGGGAAGCTGTTGGATTAGGTGAGGGAATCAAAGAGTTAAGTTTTTGCAGTTGTTGGATAGGGTGCGGAGTGAAAGAGTCAATCACAGGCCACAACAACTCTATCGTGTGGAATTTATCTCGTTACCCTGGGTTTTCTATCGGCTGCAGAAGACAAAAACAAACAACAACAAAAAACAAAACAAACAAACAAACAAACAAAAAAACACAACCCCGTATCTAGGCTGCAGGAAACACTTTGAAGACTCAAGCAGTCAAGTCATTTTTGAGGATCAACAGTTCACAAAATAGCCTCCCCTGAAAATCCATCATCACGCGGGCTGGATGAGGAACTTCTTGCCCCCTCTCTCCATCAGCACCGATATCAAAAGCACATTAATTTTGCTCGTCTCTTTTCTCCATCAGTTGATGTCGAAGTTGATCCCCTCCTACACTAATCCCATTGTCTGTCTATCTGTCTGTGTGTCTGTCTGTCTGTGTACTGTCTGTCTGTGTGTCTGTGTGTCTGTGTGTCTGTGTGTCTGTCTGTCTGTCTGTGTGTCTGTCTGTCTGTGTGTCTGTCTGTCTGTGTGTCTGTGTGTCTGTGTGTCTGTGTGTCTGTCTGTCTGTGTGTCTGTCTGTCTGTGTGTCTGTGTTCTGTGTATCTGTCTTCTGTCTGTGTGTCTGTCTGTCTGTGTGTCTGCTGTGTCTGTCTGTCTGTCTGTGTCTGTGTGTCTGTGTGTCTGTCTGTCTGTGTGTCTGTTGTCTGTCTGTCTGTGTTCTGTTGTCTGTCTGTTGTCTGTCTGTGTTGTCTGTCTGTTGTCTGTTGTTGTCTGTTTGTGTGTCTGTCTGTCTGTGCTGTGTCTGTGTGTCTGTCTGTCTGCTGGCTGTCCTGTCTGTCTTGTTCTGTTGTGTTCTGCCCTGTCTTGTGTCGTCTGCTGCCTGTTTGTCGTCTGCTTGCTTCTGCCTGCCTGTTCTGTCTGTCTGTCTGTCTGTGTCTGTGTCAGCGTCTGTCTGTCTGTCTGTCTGTCTCTGTCTCTGTCTCTGTCCCTGTCACTGTCTCTGTCTTTCTTGTCTCTCTCTTCTCTTTCTCTCTCTGTCTGTTGTCTCTCCGTCTGTGTCTCTGCCTGTCTGTCTCTCTTCTCTCTCTCTTTCTCTTTCTTCTTTCTTCTCTCTCTCTCTGTCTCTCTGTCCTCTTTCTCTCTTTCTCTCTCTTCTCTCTCTTTATCTCTCTCTTCTCTCTCTCTCTTTCTCTCTTCTCTCTCTGTCTTTCTCTCTCTCTCTCTCTCTCTCTTCTCTCTCTCTCTCTCTCTCTCTCTTCTCTCTGTCCTTTCTTATGTTTTTATTCTTTTCCTTTCTGCCTCTCATTCTCCCTTCAAGCGTGCATTTATGTTTATTCATCCCTGTATGGAGCGCCATGGCTTGTGTTGAGCAGACTATCTGAA
The DNA here is from genome assembly GCA_030674185.1 of Monoplex corrugatus. NCBI lineage: Eukaryota > Metazoa > Mollusca > Gastropoda > Littorinimorpha > Ranellidae > Monoplex > Monoplex corrugatus. Next base: position 96,248,455 of record CM060314.1, on the reverse strand, counting down.
TCTGAATCTAAATCTGAAGATGAAGCTGAAGATGAATCTTCCATTCTGTGTATGTATCTGCATCTTTTCCTGCTTAGACTCTCATTTCTTTGTTTTCCTACATTGCCTTCATTCTCTCTGACGCACCCACGCATTTTTTTTCAATTCGTTTTACATTCTCACCAACCTCTCCTTCTTTCTCTCTGTCTCGTGCGTTTCCGCCCTTTCATTATTCTTCGCAAATACTGACAAAGCAGACAAAGACGAAACTGAACCTGTGAAAGACATGGTATGTGCGTGAGGAACAGTCCAATCACTGCTTTCACTCTAGCACTTCCTCCAGTTGGAAACTATTAGTTCTGAAAACACAAGGTACCCAAAGGCAGATCACATTGCCTCCCCCAGAGACAGACAGAGGGCGAAAGTGCCAGGGACACAGAGCAGAGACGGTGTGTGAATGTGGACAGGGGGTGGGTGGTGGGTGGTGGGAACTTGTGTGTGTGTGTGTGTGTGTGTGTGTGTGTGTGTGTGTGTGTGTGTGTGTGTGTGTGTGTGTGTGTGTGCATCGAGGGAAGGGAAGGGAGAGAAGAATACAGAGAAACTGAGAGAGACTAAACAGAAACATACAGAGACATACACAGCCAGATTGAGACTCAGACTCAGACATACACTGCCATATTCATACTCAGACATACACAGCCAGATTCAGACTCAGACATACACAGCCAGATTCAGACTCAGACATACACAGCCAGATTCAGACTCAGATTCAGACATACACAGCCATATTCATACTCAGACATACACAGCCAGATTCAGACTCAGACATACACAGCCAGATTCAGACACAGACATACACAGCCAGATTCAGACTCAGTCAGACATACACAGCCAGATTCAGACTCAGACATACACAGCCAGATTCAGACTCAACATACACAGCCAGATTCAGACTCAGACATACACAGCCAGATTCAGACTCAGACATACACAGCCAGATTCAGACTCAGACATACACAGCCAGATTCAGACTCAGACATACACAGCCAGATTCAGACTCAGACATACACAGCCATATTCAGACTCAGACATACACAGCCAGATTAGACTCAGACATACACAGCCAGATTCAGACTCAGACATACACAGCCATATTCAGACTCAGACATACACAGCCATATTCAGACTCAGACATACACAGTCAATTCAGACTCAGACATACAAAGCCATATTCAGACTCAGAATAACACTAGATTCAGACTCAGACTCAGACATACACAGCAGATTCAGACTCAGACATACACAGCCAGATTCAGATTCAGACATACACAGCCAGATTCAGACTCAGACACACACAGTCAAATTCAGACTCAGACATACACAGTCAGATTCATACTCAGGCAACACAGCCAGATTCAGACTCAGACATACACAGCCAGATTCAGACTCAGACATACAAGCCAGATTGAGACTCAGACATACACAGCCAGATTCAGACTCAGACTCAGACATACACAGCCAGATTCAGACTCAGACTCAGACATACACAGCCAGATTCAGACTCAGACTCAGACATCACAGCCAGATTCAGACTCAGACATACACAGCCAGATTCAGACTCAGACATACACAGCCAGATTCAGACTCAGACATACACAGCCAGATTCAGACTCAGACATACACAGCCAGATTCAGACTCAGATCAGGACATACACAGCCAGATTCAGACTCAGACTATACATACACAGCCAGATTCAGACTCAGACATACACAGCAGCCCAGATTCAGAGATCAGCATACCATCAAGCCAGATTCAGACTCAGACATACACAGCCAGATTCAGACTCAGACATACACAGCCAGATTCAGACTCAGACTCAGACATACACAGCCATATTCAGACTCAGACATACACAGCCATATTCAGACTCAGACATACACAGCCAGATTCAGACTCAGACATACACAGCCATATTCAGACTCAGACATACACAGCCAGATTCAGACTAAGACATACACAGCCATATTCAGACTCAGACTCAGACATACACAGCCATATTCAGATTCAGACTCAGACATACACAGCCAGATTCAGACTCAGACATACACAGCCATATTCAGACTCAGACATACACAGCCAGATTCAGACTCAGACATACAAAGCCAGATTGAGACTCAGACATACACAGCCATATTCAGACTCAGACTCTGACATACACAGCCAGATTCAGACTCAGGCATACACAGCCAGATTCAGACTCAGACATACACAGCCAGATTCAGACTCAGACATACACAGCCATATTCAGACTCAGACTCAGACATATACAGCCATATTCAGACTCAGACATACACAGCCATATTCAGACTCAGGCATACACAGCCAGATTCAGACTCAGACATACACAGCCATATTCAGACTCAGACATACACAGTCAGATTCAGATTCAGACATACACAGCCAGATTCAGATTCAGACATACACAGCCAGATTCAGACTCAGACATACACAGCCAGATTCAGACTCAGACATACAGCCAGATTCAGACTCAGACATACACAGCCATATTCAGACTCAGACATACACAGCCAGATTCAGACTCGGACATACACAGCCAGATTCAGACTCAGACATACACAGCCAGATTCAGACTCAGATATACACAACCAGATTCAGACTCAGACATACACAGCCATATTCAGACTCAGACATACACAGCCATATTCAGACTCAGACATACACAGCCATATTCAGACTCAGACATACACAGCCATATTCAGATTCAGACATACACAGCCAGATTCAGACTCAGACATACACAGCCATATTCAGACTCAGACTCAGACATACACAGCCAGATTGACACTCAGACATACACAGCCATATTCAGACTCAGACTCAGACATACACAGCCATATTCAGACTCAGACTTAGACATGCACAGCCAGATTCAGACTCAGACTTAGACATGCAAAACCAGATTCAGATTCAGACTCAGACAATCTGTTCGACAAAGGGCATGACCCTTTATAAGAAAGGGTGAAATAAACATGAATCGTGTATCAGTTATTGTTTTGAAGATAAAACCATCCAGGACGCAAGAAGTATGAATATTCATGTAGGTGTACATACCTTTGAATATATAGCTTTTATACAAATAAATGGCAAGCTGTTTAGCATAATCTTCCTCTGTGGATGTCTTAAACAAGCGCAGTCTAAACAACAAAAACTGTTTACATGTCTTAGGGGGGAATTAGTCCGTTTATAATATTGCTTAGGGCTGGACAACAAAAACTGTTTACAATGTCTTAGGGGGGGGGGGGGGGAATTAGTCCGTTTATAATATTGCTTAGGGCTGGACAACAAAAACTGTTTACAATGCCTTAGGGGGGAAATTAGTCCGTTTATAATATTGCTTAGGGCTGGACAACAAAAACTGTTTACAATGTCTTAGGGGGAAATTAGTCGTTTATAATATTGCTTAGGGCTGGACAACAAAAACTGTTTACGTCTTAGGGGGGAATTAGTCCGTTTATAATATTGCTTAGGGCTGGACAACAAAAACTGTTTACAATGTCTTAGGGGGGAATTAGTCCGTTTATAATATTGCTTAGGGCTGGACAACAAAAACTGTTTACATGCCTTAGGGGGAAATTAGTCCGTTTATAATATTGCTTAGGGCTGGACAACAAAAACTGTTTACAATGCCTTAGGGGGGAAATTAGTCCGTTTATAATATTGCTTAGGGCTGGACAACAAGAACTGTTTACAATGCCTTAGGGGGGAAATTAGTCCGTTTATAATATTGCTTAGGGCTGGACAACAAAAACTGTTTACAATGCCTTAGGGGGGAAATTAGTCCGTTTATAATATTGCTTAGGGCTGGACAACAAAAACTGTTTACAATGCCTTAGGGGGGAAATTAGTCCGTTTATAATATTGCTTAGGGCTGGACAACAAAAACATATTGCTTAGGGCTGGACAACAAAAACATATTGCTTAAGGCTGGACAACAAAAACATATTGCTCAGAGCTGGACAACAAAAATATTGCTTAGATCTGGACAACAAAAACATTGCTTAGGGCTGGACAACAAAAACATATTGCTTAGGGCTGGACAACAAAAACATTGCTTAGGGCTGGACAACAAAAACATTGCTTAGGGCTGGACAACAAAAACATATTGCTTAGGGCTGGACAACAAAAACATTGCTAGATCTGGACAACAAAAACATATTGCTTAGGGCTGGACAACAAAAACATATTGCTTAGGCTGGACAACAAAAACAATTGCTTAGGCTGGACAACAAAAACATTGCTTAGGACTGGACAACAAAAACAATTGCTTAGGGCTGGACAACAAAAACATATTGCTTAGGGCTGGACAACAAAAACATATTGCTTAGGGCTGGACAACAAAAACATATTGCTTAGGGCTGGACAACAAAAACATATTGCTTAGGGCTGGACAACAAAAACATATTGCTTAGGGCTGGACAACAAAAACATATTGCTTAGGGCTGGACAACAAAAACATATTGCTTCAGAGCTGGACAACAAAAACATATTGCTTAAGGCTGGACAACAAAAACATATTGCTTAGGGCTGGACAACAAAAAACTATTGCTTAGGGCTGGACAACAAAAACATATTGCTTAGGGCTGGACAACAAAAACATATTGCTAGGGCTGGACAACAAAAACATATTGCTTAAGGCTGGACAACAAAAACATTGCTTAGGGCTGGACAACAAAAACATATTGCTTAAGGCTGGACAACAAAAACATATTGCTTAGGGCTGGACAACAAAAACATATTGCTTAGAATTTTGGCTGGACAACAAAAACATATTGCTAGCTGGACAACAAAACATATTGCTAGAGCTGGACAACAAAAACATATGCTAGGCTGACAACAAACAATGCCAGAGCTAGACAAAAAACATATTGCTCAGAGCTGGACAACAAAAACATATTGCTCAGAGCTGGACAACAAAAACATATTGCTAGAGCTGGACAACAAAAACATATTGCTTAGAGCTGGACAACCAAAACATATTGCTTAGGGCTGGACAACCAAAACATATTGCTCAGGGCTGGACAACAAAACATTTGCTTAGGGCTGGACAACAAAACATATTGCTCAGGGCTGGACAACAACAACATATTGCTTAGCGCTGGACAACAAAAACATATTGCTTAGGGCTGGACAACAAAAACATATTGCTGAGAGCTGGACAACAAAAACACACGATGAATCTCATTTTGTCTAGCTCGTTTGCATAATGGACAATAAGACCACAGATACAGTATTGCCTACAACAACAGGGATGGGAAGCAGAAACATAATGTAAAAGCACAATCCAAACAAATCAGTTAATCAGCAAATAGACACAACATCAACACTCAAGCTGAAGAACGAAAGACAGTGGGAAATAAACGCATAAACCTAAATGAAAATGAGACACGGTGACAGAGATAGACTGAGACAAATAGACAGGAACAGACAGACAGAGAGAGAGACAGACAGACAGACAGACAGAGACAGACAAAGAAAGAGACAGACAGACAGACAGAGAGAGAGACAGACAGACAGACAGACAGACAGAGACAGAGAGATGGACAGAGACCGAGACCGTGACACAGAGAGAGAGAGAGAGAGTCAGACAAAGATTGAGGCAGAGAGAGAGACAAGAGAAAGACAGAGAGACAGAGAGAGACACAGACAGACAGAGAGACAGAGACAGAGAGAGACACAGAGAGAGAGAGACAGAGACAGAGAGAGAATGGGGGTGACACACATGGAAGGAGATAAACAGCCACTGAAATAAGAAACAGTGTCCTTCTTTATCGAAACATCCCTGTGATGTCAGGTTGCGAGGGCGACAAACTAAAGCAATGTGCTTTCCACCTCTCAATCCCAGCTTCTTCCCTCACCCCCACCCCCCTCCCCATTACTCTTCTCTAATCACTGACTCACAAGGAAGAGCACCAACCCACCAACCCACCAACCCACCAACCAACCAACCAAGCCA
>CM060314.1:96217441-96227441 GCA_030674185.1 Monoplex corrugatus | reverse complement strand
TTCGGTAAAACCACAGCTCTGCTGCTTCCACTCGTCTTTCATCCTCTTTCTTCATTGTCCATGCCTCGCAGCCGTATAACATCACTGGCCAGACAAGACATTTTAAGAGTTTTATCTTAAGGTCTGCTGTTATGCTGTGGTCTTTCCAAATATTGTTCAATTGAACCATACTGTTCTTGGCCATTCCAATTCTATCTTTATGTCTTTTGAGCATGTTCCATCGTGTGTCTTGACTGAACCTAAATATTTAAAGTCCTTGACATTTTCTAGAGGGACTTGGTTTAGCATGATCTGGTCCTGTCTAGTATCATATGCAATAATTAGCAAAAGTACAAGCAAGTAGTTTGCGGGTGCCTTCTTGCCGCGCAGTGCACTTACAGTGCTGAGATCCTGACCATTGTTCCTTCGAAGAAATCATCTGCTCACGACATTGAAAAGAAGCCATATATGAAAAGTGTATCTTCTTTACCCTCTTTTTCACCCATCCCCTGCTGCCAGGACTTAACTATTCTGTAAAAACTCGTCTCAAATGACAGACCCCCCCCCCCCCCTCAAATCAATGCCCAAATGCTCAGCCATCTATCAACTAGGTGAAGTCAATATTTTCTTAATCATAGATAGGTAAGTAAGTGAGTAAGTGAGCAAGCAAGCAAGTAAGCAAGCAAGCAACAAGCAAGCAAAGCAATAAGTAAGTAAGTAAGTAAGCAAGCAAGTAAGTAGGTAAACAAGTAAGCAAGCAGCAAGTAAGTAAGTAAGTAGGTAAACAAGCAAGCAAGTAAGTAAGTAAGTAGGTACACAAGCAAGCAAGAAGTAAGTAAGTAAGTAGGTACACAAGCAAGCAAGTAAGATAAGTAAGTAAGTAAGTAAGTAGGTACACAAGCAAGCAAGTAAGTAAGTAAGTAAGGTAACAAGCAAGCAAGTAATAAGCAAGCAAGTAAGTAAGGAAGCAGTAAGTAAGTAATTAAGTAAGCAAGCAAGTAAGTAACAAGCAGCAAGCAAGCAAGTAAGTAAGTAAGTAAGTAAGTAAGTAAGTAAGTAAGTAAGTAAGTAAGTAAGTAAGTAATAAGTAGGTAAGTAAAGTAAGAAATAAGTAAGTAAGTAAGTAAACAAGCAAGCAAGTAATAAGAGTAAACAAGTAAGCAAGTAAAAGCAAGTAATAAGAAGTAAGTAAGTAAGTAAGTAAGTAAGTAAGTAAGTAAGTAAGTAAGTAAGCAAGCAAGCAAGAAGTAAGTAAGAAGTAAGCAAGCAAGTAAGAAGCAAGCAAGTAAGCTAAGCAAGCAGCAAGCAAGTAAGTAAAAATAAGTAAGTAAATATAAGAAGCAAGCAAGCAAGCAAGCAAGCAAGCAAGTAAGTAAGTAAGTAATAAGTAAGCAAGCAAGTAAGTAAGTAAGTAAGTAGGTAAACAAGCAAGCAAGTAAGTAAGTAAGTAAGTCAGTAGTCAGTCAGTCAGTAGGTAAACAAGCAAGCAAGTAAGTAAGTAGGTAAACAAGCAAGCAAGTAAGAAAGTAAGTAGGTTAACAAGCAAGCAAGTAATAAGTAAGTAAGTAAGCAAGCAGTAAGTAAGTAAGTTAAGTAAGTAAAGTAAGTAAATAAGTAGGTAAACAAGCAAGTAAGTAAGTAAGCAAGCAGCAAGTAAGAAAGTAAGTAAGTAAGCAGTAAGCAGTAAGTAAGTAAGTAAGTAAGTAAGTAAGAAGCAAGCAAGCAAGCAAGTAAGTAAGTAAGTAAGTAAGCAAGCAAGCAAGCAAGCAAGTCAAGCAAGTAAGTAAGCAAGCAAGCAGCAAGAAAAAAGTAAGTAAGAGTAAGTAAGTAAGTAAGTAAGCAAGCAAGCAAGCAAGCAAGCAAGTAAGTAAGTAAGCTAAGCAAGCCAAGCAGCAAGCAAGCAAGTAAGTAAGTAGTAAGTAAGTAAGTAAGTATAAGTAAGTAAGTAAGTAAGTAAGTGTAAGTAAGTAGGTAAACAAGCAAGTAAGTGGCCCTTCAAGCTTGGCATAATGGTGAGTTCATTTCCATGGGTTTAGAGGTGTGCTGGAGAACTGAAGTGACTTGTGTGGAAATAGTGATACAAGAACAGTCAGAAGATGAAGAAACAAAACAAAAAATGCTCCCACCTCTCCATTGTCTCTCCCAATCAGCCCTCTCCCTCCACTCTCCCTCCCAGCCATAACACTGTCCTGTATTCTCTGAATCACTAGAGAACACAAGTTCTCTCTGTCTCTCTCTGTCTCTTTTTCTCAACCAGCCAACCAACCAACTACTAAACGACCAAGCATCCAGGCTCAATCTAACGCCTCAAGGTGCTGAATTCAATCAGAGTGCAAATTTAACCGTTTGAAGATTTCAGAGAGGAGCTTAGGAAGGAGAAAGGAAAAGACGGTTCATGCGCTTCCCCGGGGGTATTATGAAAGACAGCGCCAGATGAGGAATGGAAAGAGGTCAAGATGGGGACTACTATCACATGGCTGGCCGTGAGGCGTTTTATGTGGACAGGAAGATAGTGTTTGTGGGCTCCATCGCTACAGGATATAAGATACTGATTTTACCCTCGTGGGGAATGTTTTTGGGCATTTTGGCAAAACGCCTGGGCCAGTTTGAGCCGATGGGTTTCAATCATCATCATCATCATCATCATCATCATCATCCTCATCATCCTCATACTCATACTCATTTTCATCCTTCTCCTCCTTCTCATCATCATCGTCATCATCGTCATTGTAGTAGTCGTTATCATTATCATCACCAGCTTCATGAGCATCATAACCATCATCATAGTAACCAACATAACTGACACTATCTTGTTAACTTTGTTAACTCATCATCATCATTATCAATGTCGTCGTCGTCGTCGTCGTCGTCATTATCATCGTCATCACCATCATCATCATCATCATCATTTCATCTTCATCATCACCATCGTCATCATGAAGTGTATTATTACAGAAAATTGACGACACAGGGCAATACAAAAATTGAATTGAAAACATTATATCAAAACCAGTTAGATAGTTTCATTCTCCCTCTGTCTCTGTCTCTCTGTCTCTCTGTCTTCTCTCTCTCTCTCTCTCTGTCTCTCTCTCTTGTCTGTCTCTGTCTCTGTCCTTTCTCTCTGTCCTGTCTCTCTCGTCTCTGTCTCTGTCCTTCTCCTCTCTCTCCCTCTCTCTCTCTCTCTGTCCGCCTGTCTCTCTCTCTCTCTCTCTTTCTCTCTCTCACATCCACTTCACCCAATCATTTCCTTGCTTCCTCATCCGTAAAATGATGTCTGCGCCATTAACGTACGTTGAGTTTTAATCCGCTCCTCACACAACCCTTGGGAAGTTTTCATTATACGATCTGAATGAATTACTTTGCATGAATTTATGATGTTTGTCCATTAGCTGGCATTGCTCAGATGATTTTCACTCATCATCTTACATCGTAAAAGCATAACGGTCAATATAAAAATACCTTGGGTTTTCGGCTTTGATGTGTGTGTGTATGTGTGTGTGTGTATGTGTGTGTGTGTGTGTGTGTGTGTGTGTGTGTGTGTGTGTGTGTGTGTGTGTGTGTGTGTGTGTGTGTGTGTGTGTGTGTGTGTGTGTGTGTGTGTGTGTGACTGTACATCCATCTTATAACTTCCGTTCCCGAGATGTTATCTTTGATAATATTTGGAATGGCCCGTCAAGTCCACTTGGGGAATCCGATCATGTCTTGCATTTGTACTGTCCAGTGATTACATTTTTCTGTACCATGCCTAGGGGAAAATGCATTAATATTCACTAAGATGGAGAGAGCAAGAAAGAGAGAAGGAACGAGAGAGAGAGACAGACAGACAGAGACAGAGACAGACAGAGACAGAGAGACACACACAAAGAGAGAGAGAGAGAGACAGCCAGCCAGAGACAGAGTCAGAGACAGACAGAGACAGAGACAGAGAGAGACAGAGACAGAGACAGAGAGACAGAGACAGAGAGAAAGACAGAGAGAGAGAGAGAGAGAGAGAGAGAGAGAGAGAGAGAGAGAGAGAGAGAGAGAGAGCACAAACGGATACGCACGCGCGCGCTCGCGCACTCACGCACACACATACACACAAAACACTCACAAACACACACACACATGTACACAAAACACTTACAAACACACACACACACACACACAAAAACACTCACACACACACACACACATACACAACACTCACACACACACACATACTCACACACACAACACGCACACACACAACACTCACACACAGTGCTGTCTTCTTTATCATTAAACGTCCTGCAGTGCACTCAACCTTTTGCAACCGTAAACATGTTTTACATTTCTTTCAAAAAAAAAATTAATTGATTTTACACAAAGTATTATATTTTCTTGAGCAATTTAATAAACACAGACCAGCTCAATGAAAGCTGCGAGACATACGGCATGAAGATCAGCGTCAGCAAGACCGAGGTCATGACTGTCAGTAAGAGACCAAACAAACTGGATATCAACATCAACGGAACCCAGTTGAAGCAAGCCAGTGAATTTAATACCTGGGCAGCATCTTCACTGAAACTGGCAAACTAGACAGAGAAATCGAGACCAGATGCCAGAAAGCCAATGCAGTCAGCTACCAACTTGCCCCTCTCCTGAAACATCCCAGCATTCCCACCAGCACTAAGGCGAAACTCATCAACGCCATTTTTCTACCAACGCTGACATACCAGTGCCAGACATGGTCCCTAACTAAAGTCCTCGAGAGAAAACTGGTCACCTGTGAAATGAAATGCCTGAGGAAAGCAATAAACAAGACAAGGCGGGACAAGATCAGAAATGAGGTGATACGAGACATGGTAGGAGCAACACCAATCCTAAAACACATCGAACATATGAGGATCAAGTGGTTCGGACACCTCACACGTATGCCCCTAAACTATTCAGCTCTTCGGGCATACAACACCAGATATTCTGGCTGGAGAGCCAGAGGAAGACCAAGACGACGATGAGCGACTCCGTGGCAGACACCCTCAGAGCTCAAGAGATGTCCCTTCTCCAGGCCACCCGCCTTGCTGCTGACAGACGACTGTATCTCCCCGCGACGCCCACCGGTACAAGCGGAAGGAAAAAGTAAAAAAGTACACAGAGTATTAGAAATACAAACAACAATAGGAAAGCATAAAGCAATGGTAAACGTTGTGCTGATGACAAGCCAGCTGAGGCAGAATGACTACAGTGTAGGAAGGAAGCTACCGTAGCAGTGCCAAGTCATTTTAGTGTTGTTGTTGACAGATACATGGTCCGATGGAACCCATCATCACAAACATTTCAAGTTTTGATCATAACCATGGTGGATGTTGCTGGTGTGTTCTTGCTTAGACAAAATTCCATCAATATTGATCAGCCAAGTTGAATCGTAGTGCCGACATGATGAATCACTCAGCCAAGTTGAACCATAGAGCTGACATGAATCACTCACTGACTCAGACAAGTTGAAACCGTAGTGCCGACATGATGAATCATTCAGCCAAGTTGAACCGTAGTGCCGACATGATGAATCACTCAGCCATGTTGAATCGTAGTGTCGACATGATGAATCACTCAGCCAAGTTGAACCATAGAGCCGACATGAACACTCACTGACTCAGACAAGTTGAATCGTAGTGCCGACATGATGAATCACTCAGCAAAGTTGAACCGTACTTCCGACATGAATCACTCAGCCAAGTTGAGCCGTAGCGCCGACATGAATGACTCAGCCAAGTTGAACCGTAGTGCTGACATGAATCACTCAGCCATGTTGAACCGTAGAGCCGACATGATGAATGACATACTAGACCAAGTTGATCACGTGATTGCCGACATGAATCACTCAGCATGTTGAACCGTAGTGCCGACATGAATCACTCAGCCAAGTTGAACCGTAGTGCCGACATGATGAATCACTCAGCCAAGTTGAACCGTAGAAGCCGACATGAATCACATTTCTCGTGTCTGTGTTCAAGTCCACTGTGTTGCTGTTTATCAACGAGAGCACATCATCAGTACATGCCTAAACGCTACTCTGAACAGACGAGAATTCACTAGGCGAAGAATTATTTGACAGTTCTGTGTCATCCACGTATATGTGAGAACCATTACCATGTAGAACAGTTACATGAGGCAGGATCCATGAATATTTACTTTTTTTAAAAAACTTTTCTATCTTCTTATACCGTTAAACGTGTGGGGAGAGATGCAGCTTTCAGACGTGGGCCAGATAGGTAGCGTCTGCCATTGTTGGGTTGGTTCTTTAAGTTGTTTCTTTCACACCTTCTGTCCATGTACTGGGATGCCCCCTTCCTTTTATATCCATGCCTTATGTTATTAGCTTTGTATGCTGGCTGTTCGCCTGGATGCCTTGAGAGGTGACGGAACCGTATCAGCCTGTGTGAATACAGTGTAAAAAAATGCAGGGCCTGGGCTAGAACCTTGTGGAACACCACACACGGGAAGCCAGCAGACAATGTTTTTACAATGACGGACTGAGAGAGTTACTGATAAGAGACAAATGTACGTGAATCAGAGATAACAGATATTTTTAAAGAAACGGAAAAAGACAATTGGAAGAACACTGAAGAGGAAAGTGGTGGACAAAAAATAGTTTGTGGTGGTGTTTGTTGTTTTGGTTTGTTTGGGTTTTCCTCGTTATGCTTGTGTGTGTGTGTGTGTGTGCGTGCGTGCGTGTGTGTGTGTGTGTGTGGGTGAGTGTGCGTGTGAGTGTTTGTGTGTGTTTGTGTTGTGAGCGCGCATGTGTGTGTGTGTGCTAGTGTGTGTGTGTGTGTGTGTAGTGTGTGTGTGTGTGTGTGTGTGCGTGTGTGTTTGTGTGTGTGTGTTTGTGTTTGTGAGCGTGTATGTGTGTGTGTGCTAGTGTGTGTGTGTGTGTGGGAGAGAGTAGAGAGATAGATAGATGTGTTGTGAGAGAGAGATAGAGATAGAGGGTGTGTGTGTGATGAGATAGAGTAGAGAGAGAGAGAGAGAGAGAGAGGTGTGTGTGTGTGTGTGTGTGTGTGTGTGTGTGTGTGTGTGTGTGTGTGTGTGTGTGTGTGTGTGTTAAAACTGGTTATTCGATTCTCATGTTTTCACTGCAGCCAGGCAACGTGGCACAGAACCGATGCAACCAGTATGAAGAGCAGGAAACGGTCAGCTACCTGCTGTTGGCCGGAGCTTAACACCGGTTGAGGCATTGTCAGCACTATGCGATTCTCCGGCTCACTGAAGTAACCTTCCCCGAACGACGCTTGAACCACGAGGTCGTATGTAGTGCCGGGCCTCAAACCAGCCACAGTGAGGGTTTTGACGCTGGTCAAGTTCGTTGTCGTTTGGAAACAATCGCCTTCTGGCTTCGTATCACAGTAGGTGATCGTGTACTTGAGCCGCTCCCATGTGGTGTTCACAGTCAGCTGGACTGCAGTCATGTTCAACGCCTTCCACCTCGTCACCTCAACGGGATCCGGCGTAGCCTGTTTTCGGATGGCGATGGCTTGGGAGTAGCTGGTGACGCTGTCTGCTCGTTCCACGACGCTGATGGTGACACTTGCCGTCAGGATGGCTGATTCCACAAGGAAGATATTCACCCAACAGCTGAACTCGTCCCATTTGTCACAAGGATACCAATTGTCATCGCCGCCTTTCGTGCTCCATTGGGCCCAGACCATGATTACACGTTCTTTGTCGATATTCTTGTACTCAGGTTCCCCGAAGGTCCACTTGAAAAAGAGCTTGTCTTTATTGTACCATCTGAACTCAAAGGCGATGACGCTCCGAGGGCGGTAGTCTGTGTAGATTGGCCCCTTCATGGCAACCAGATCGTTCCGCGCTTCGTCTCTGCAGTAGTACATCGCTTCGGCCGGGTCATCTATGGTGACGACTCCTGTATAGACGGCGTTAGTGCTGTTGACTTTCTGCACATGTGATGGATTCAGTTCTGAGCTGTCCTGACAAAAGTGCACAGTGTCCACAAATTCTGAATACTTGGTGCATTCAAGAGTGAGATTTTCGCCAACATAATACACTTTATACTGAGAGGTCAAACTCCCTGCGTTAGGCGCTAATTCGTAGTCTTGACAAAAGTACTGCTCGAACACTAAAAGCACAAACAATCCCACATGAAGAAAGTTCATCTTTGGAATCTAGTTTGGTCCCATCTTTCTCAACAAAATATCGTGGAACAGAACTTTTTGCTTCACACTCAGTCTGCAAGAAGCAGCAATGCCAGCGTTGGGTGAGGCATCGCCGCAGACAACAAAAACCAACTTGTATGACGTTTCCCAATGCCGTCAACCCAAAGATGACGACATACTTTTACGTAAAACTGAAAATTGACGTTTGTTTTAGAAACAAGAAGCACATGACAAGCCAGTAAGAACATTGGAAATTTGATTGCCCAGGTCCGTCTCTTTACAGCCCAGTTACCTTTTTTTTCTTTTTGAAATCTTAGTCAAAAAATGGGTGGCGCCGCACTGCGGCGACTCGCTTTCAAAAAGGACAGCAGCCTGAGTTTTTCACAGAAAGTCCACTGTGATAAAGGAAACGAATATGAATATGAATATGAACATGAATAGATCTATGAATATAAATATAAATGTGACCTCCCACCACGAAATCAGTCATATTAACTAACATTTTGGGCATTTTGGGATATATATATATCACTGGAAAGTGTTTGTTCTGCTGATTATTTTGGTACTTGAATAAAGCTTGTACTAAAAAAAAATGTAGAAGTTATGTATGTTTAAAGTCATTAAGTTGTATGATGGCCATTTTAAGAAAACGGCCTCTAAAGTTTTTGTGTGCTTTCCTACACATTTTCCTTAAATTTCTTTATTTGGTGGCTTTGACCCAGTTTGTTTCTAACGTTCGCTGTCATTATCTGAAAGGTACACCAATGAGCTTTCCATCAGTATATTACATGTGCAGGTACTGTACAGGTTACGGTTCATAATAAGAGACAAAAATAGGTACTTCTGGTAGGAAATTGTGTTCTTTCTGCTGCCATCAGTGCATTGAAATACCGATTTAAATTGATTAATATTTTTTTCAAGAAAAAAAATTCTGTGGGGGATAGATTATAGTCTACAGTAATCAATTTTGAGAAATAGTCAAAACTCCCCAGGTAGACCATCAGTCACCTTTTCAGCTCCTAGTGCTGTTCGACTGACTGCGAGTTAAGACTGATTTCGTGGTGGGAGATCACAAATATGAATATGAACATGAATATGAATATGAATATAATATGAATATGACTATAGATATTAGACGAAACAGAAAAAAACAAACAAACAACAACAACAACAAACAAAAAGCAAACAAACAGAAAAACAAACAAACAAACAAACAAACAAAACAGAAACACGTGGACGTATCTAATTACAAAACAAAAGTGTTGGAAATGTGTGGCGACATGGCCTTTGAGAACCGTGTGCAAAAGACGACACAGAAACAATGTCTGTAGATTTGGGACAAACACAACAAATAGTATAACTTCCACGATATTTCGTTATCTTGTCCATAGCATGCATGTTCACACAACACACAACACACACACACACACACACACACACACACACACACACACACACACACACACACACACACACACACACACACACACACACACACACCACTACACACACACCACACACACACACACTCACACACACACACACACACACACACACACACACACACACTTACACACACACACACTTTCCCTCTCATTGCATGAGTGTTATACCTTAGTGGACTCCTATGTATGGAAGCAGTTTCAAGATAAACAGAAAAAGTATGAAAACTGTTAAATGAACTTTGAAATAAGCAAAACGCTTAAGCAGTTTCGTGCCAGCAGAAGTATACAATCCCTTATGTATAGGTGGAAACTTGATGCATTTAAAACGAAATACACCAGGAATATAGTATGTCTGTGTGGAAAGAAGATAACACATAGTCATATTCTTTCATGCGTTCGGGTGAAACGACTATATTCCTACACTATCTAAGACAGTTTCTGATA
>CM060314.1:96206394-96209184 GCA_030674185.1 Monoplex corrugatus | reverse complement strand
TACATCAAACTACTGTCTTTAGGATATCTAGTCCATAAACGGAGGTGTTTTCGAGAAGCATATCATTGTTGCTGGTTTTGTTTCTTTTTCTTTCTGAGTAATGTACCTAGACAGACTTTTTTCATCATTCACGCTACTACGGTTCTTTGCAGCCATTCGACCACTGATTTATTATACCTCTTGTTTTTGTCAGTGTTCACACGCTAAGTTTGAATTTGCCAAATATTCAAGCGCATCACGTTAAGACGATTCAGAATTTACGAAAGACTTGAAGAATTTTTAGTACTGATTGCAGCTGCCTGGGATGTTGTTTAATATTTTGTCGGTAACACCACTAGAACTAGTTAGTATTAATTTGTCGAAGACTTCTCTGGAAGACCTGTCATACTTCTAGCTTCTCATCAGGACAAAGCCTTCAAGATTCGCTTGGCTTGCCTGGGTTTTCTGAATGTTGCTGGGAGGTTGCTGATTTGTTTTGGGGATTCTTTCTGAGCCTGGCGTTGCTGTGGATCGTCCATGAGCTAGGGATGTGGACGCTGTAGTCCTGTGATTGTGTCGTTGTTCTGGTGTTGTCAGTACGGACAGCCCCACCCTTCATGTTTGTCTTATTCATCAGAGTCCAACACATCAGGGATTGCAGTCAGAGGACCGAGCTGTCAGAAATGTTGAAGTCTCCAGATGCCATAAGAGGATTCTGGGTACTAAACATTCTTCAGTTTTGAGGATCTTGAAACTTTTGTGTCCTTGCTAGTCTTCCCTTCATGAAGCTCGGACGTAACAGCTTTTTCAAACTCTATCTCACTTCCGTTTCAGTTTCAGTTTCAGTTTCTCAAGATGACGTCTCCGCGCTCGGAATGAATTTCATAATGCACTAACGTCACAGGTGCCACGTGTATCTCACTTCCCACACATATATCAAGAGCAGTCTTCTATTATACTACAGCTGATTTCCAGACACTGTTTTCCGTTTGCCAGCGGTGCCCTGTATTAATAATTATGTTCCATAGGTAGTCAAACCATCCTTGTGGTAAGTTTTCATTCTGACCAAGAAACTCTGACATCTATATCTACTCTTTCCAAGGACGCCAGTTTGTTTTCCGTGTATCTAAGAGGGGCCAGTTTGTTTTCCGTGTATCTAAGAGGGGGCAGTTTGTATATTTTCCGTGTATCTGAAAGGGGCAGTTTGTTTATTTTCTGTGTATCTAAAAGGGGGCAGTTTGTATATTTTCCGTGTATCTAAAAGGGGGCAGTTTGTATATTTTCCGTGTATCTAAAAGGGGGCAGTTTGTTTATTTTCCGTGTATCTAAGAGGGGGCAGTTTGTGTATTTTCTGTATATCTAAGAGGGGCCAGTTTGTGTATTTTCTGTATATCTAAGAGGGGGCAGTTTGTTTATTTTCCGTGTATCTAAGAGGGGCCAGTTTGTGTATTTTCTGTATATCTAAGAGGGGGCAGTTTGTTTATTTTCCGTGTATCTAAGAGGGGGCAGTTTGTGTATTTTCTGTATATCTAAGAGGGGCCAGTTTGTGTATTTTCTGTATATCTAAGAGGGGGCAGTTTGTTTATTTTCCGTGTATCTAAGAGGGGGCAGTTTGTGTATTTTCTGTATATCTAAGAGGGGCCAGTTTGTGTATTTTCTGTATATCTAAGAGGGGGCAGTTTGTGTATTTTCTGTATATCTAAGAGGGGCCAGTTTGTGTATTTTCCGTGTATTTAAGAGGGGGCAGTTTGTGTATTTTCTGTATATCTAAGAGGGGCCAGTTTGTGTATTTTCCGTGTATTTAAGAGGGGGCAGTTTGTATATTTTCTGTGTATCTAAGAGGGGCCAGTTTGTATATTTTCCGTGTATTTAAGAGGGGCCAGTTTGTATATTTTCCGTGTATTTAAGAGGGGGCAGTTTGTATATTTTCCGTGTATTTAAGAGGGGCAGTTTGTATATTTTCCGTGTATTTAAGAGGGGGCAGTTTGTGTATTTTCCGTGTATTTAAGAGTTACTCCATTTGCCAACAGTTCATCTTTTCTATGCCTTAGTCCCATTTGTCTTTTCCAGCAGACTTGGATTGGTGAGAGGACGATGTTTGGGTGAAGGCATGTTCTACGTTGGTCATTTGGCCTCCAAGAAGAAGAGTTGTCGTTATTATTGTCATCTTGCTGAAACTGACTTTTTTAGTTGCTGAGTTCGATCAAAGAACGCTTGTTTTCGTGTTATCTTCATCCTCATGGCCTGCCTTCATTTCTTTTTTTAATTTTTTTTTTTAAGGAGCAGAACATGTAAAATGAAACCGAAAACGTTGAGAAGATAATATGACGTTAGTAACGTTATACAAACACAGGCTTAAGTCCTTTGATGATTAACATGTAATACAGACTTGAAAAAGATTATAACCTGCACATGACCAGCTTACCTGAGAGCTAAACTTCTTCGTGATTATGTGATTATATACAATGCACAATGAGTCCAAATGTGTTTGAGAACAGCGATATATGAGAATAATTCATGTGTAAGTATTCAAGAAATCTGTTTGGTGTGCGTGTCTGCCTGTCGGCCAGTTTTAATTGTAGCATGGTAAGTGTGTGTGTGTGTGTGTGTGTGTGTGTGTGTGTGTGTGTGTGCGTGCGTGTGTGCGTGTGTGTGTGTGTGTGTGTGTGAATGTGTGTGTGTGTGTGTGTGTGTGTGTTGTGTGTGTGTGTGTGTGTGAATGTGTGTGTGTGTGTGTGTGTGTGTGTGTGTGTGTGTGTGTGTGTGTGTGGGTGTGTGTGTGTGTGTTGTGTGTGGTTGTGTGTGAATGTG
>CM060314.1:96198894-96201394 GCA_030674185.1 Monoplex corrugatus | reverse complement strand
GTACTGTTAGACACAGGTACTGTTAGACACAGGTACTATTAGACACAGGTACTATTAGACACAGGTATTGTTAGACACAGGTACTATTAGACACAGATACTGTTAGACACAGGTACTATTAGACACAGGTACTGTTAGACACAGGTACTGTTAGACACAGGTACTATTAGACACAGGTACTGTTAGACACGGGTACTGTTAGACACGGGTACTATTAGACACAGGTACTGTTAGACACAGGTACTATTAGACACAGGTACTATTAGACACAGGTACCATTAGACACAGGTACTATTAGACACAGGTACTGTTAGACACAGGTACTGTTAGACACAGGTACTATTAGACACAGGTACTGTTAGACACAGGTACTGTTAGACACAGGTACTATTAGACACAGGTACTATTAGACACAGGTACTGTTAGACACAGGTACTATTAGACACAGGTACTGTTAGACACATGTACTAACACAGGTACTATTAGACACAGGTACTATTAGACACAGGTACTATTAGACACAGGTACTGTTAGACACAGGTACTATTAGACACAGGTACTGTTAGACACATGTACTAACACAGGTACTATTAGACACAGGTACTATTAGACACAGGTACTGTTAGACACTGGTACTATTAGACACAAGTACTATTAGACATAGGTACTGTTAGACACATGTACTAACACAGGTACTATTAGGCACAGGTACTATTAGACATAGGTACTGTTAGACACATGTACTAACACAGGTACTATTAGGCCCAGGTACTATTAGACCCAGGTACTATTAGACAATATCAGACGGCCCATTAGCTCAGTTGCTTAGAACGCTGTGTTGATAACGCGGAAGTCGTAGGTTCGACCCCCATGTGGGTAACTGGTTTTGTTTTGTTTTGTTTTGTTTTGTTTTGTTTTGTTTTGTTTTATACATGTCATTTACATGTAACCAAGATTATTCCAGTAGTAGGCTGATAGATACGAGTATAAAATACAGACTAGGCAGGGCCTCAAGACTTGGCCAGCTCATGGGTTTATGTGCAGGCTTAAGGCATGTGCCATGGTCACCATACACGTAGCACCTGTGACGTTAGTGCATATGGAATTCGTTCCGAGCGCGGAGACGTCATCTTGAGAAACTTGACACTGAAACTGAAACTAGTAGACACAGGGTGGCCAAGAACAGAGAAGAGTGGAGAATCTTCGTCGCTGCCCTTCATGCCAATAGCTTTTAATGGGTGTGTGCAGAAAGACAAGAAGGAAGTAACACACTTTCCGAATCTGCCTAAAAAACTGTTTCTGCTGATGTCGCACGTGTCCAGGGACCTGGTTACACACTGGCAGATTTATCGCCCCCTTAATGCTCCCTAAGCGCATTTTAGCCATTTGTCTTGGTTGAGTCAGAGAGGAGATCTCTTGTGCTCCCTTCGTCACCTAAGGGAAGGAATTCCATGATTGTCATCAACATTCTGTTGTCTATCGCTTACTGTCTGTCTTAAGCTGTAGTCGTGATGGCAGATATATGCACATATATGACGGGGGTCTGGTTTGAAAAGATGGAGACAGATATAGGAAATAGTTGGTATGTGCGTGTCTCTCTCTCTGCCTGCCTGACTGTCTGTCTGTCTGTGTCACTGTCTCTTTGTCTCTGTCTGTCTGTCTCTGTCTGTCTGTCTCTGTCTGTCTCTTTGTCTCTCTCTGTCTCTGTCTGTCTGTCTCTGTCTATGTCTGTCTGTCTGTCTGTGTCACTGTCTCTTTGTCTCTCTCTCTCTCTCTGGCTCTGTTTGTCTGTCTCTGTCTCTATCTCTGTCTGTCTGTCTGTCTGTCTGTCTGTTTCTCTCTCTCTCTCTCATGCTATCTCTCTTTCTCTCTGTCTGTCTGTCTGTCTCTCTGTCTGTCTGTCTGTCTGTCTCTCTCTCTCTTTCTCTCTCTCTCTCACAAACAAACAAACAAACACACACATTGGTGACCAACACATAGCAATCCTTGCCTTCCGTGTGTCCACACATCACTGGCCAGGAACACCAGAGTGCAATCAACATGACCAGCAAATGCCTGTGGGCCCGTCCATATTTTACTACCAACATTCTGCAGTTGGCGCACACACACACACACACACACACACACACACACACACACACACACACACACACACACACACACACACACACACACACACACACACACCAACTGCGTTTGCTGTAACGCGGCTCATTCCCATGAAATTTTTGCTTCTCTCCCCCCTCCCCCCCCCCCCCCCCCCACTTGCTAAAGAAAAAATATTCTGTTTGTTCTTCCAACAACAGAATGCCGGTTGTAAAATATGGACAGGCCTACCGCTGTTGTTTGCTGGTCAGGCAGGTTTCACTCAGGTATTCCTACTTCAGGTGCATATTGCTAATGGCGCAGCCTGCCACAGGAACCATAACACTACATCAAACACTACATCAAAAATAACTCAAAGTTTAACGTAACTGTCACAATGTAATGATGTACGTAA
>CM060314.1:96181394-96183894 GCA_030674185.1 Monoplex corrugatus | reverse complement strand
ACACACACACACACACACATACACGCACACGTACACACACACACATACACACATAAACACACACACATACACACACAAAAGACACACACGCACACACACACACACACACACACACACACACACACACACACACACACACACACACACACATACACGCACACGTACACACACACACACACACACACACACACACATACACACACAAAAGACACACACGCACCCCCACACACACACACACACACACACACACACACACACACACACACACACACACACACACCACATTATCCCCCTCACTGGGAAAAAAATATTCAAAGGTAGACATTATGAAAAAAGGGAAAGAAAGAAAGAATGCAAAACTGTACACGTTTTTCTCGATCATTTTATGTTAACATTTTTTCTTACGCCTGCACCAGAAAAAGTGGCCGATAGATGAAGTTTTTGGTCTGTCTCTGAACAAATGCCTATCACTTGACATCAGGAAAAGAGTTCTTGAATGTTCTATAAAACCGATAATGTTATACGGTTGTGAGGCGTGGACTGTCAACAAGCAAAGTCAGAACAAGATTGAGGCAGCCGAGATGTGGTTTCTAAGAAGAATGTTGAGAATTCCATAGACAGCAAAGAAAACAAACGAGACAGTCTTGATGGATCATTCATAAGGAAGATTAGAAAAAGACAGACAATATTTGGAGGCCATTTTATGAGGAAAGGGGAATCGAAGCACCTGGTCACAACAGGAAAGCTCGAGGAAAAGAGAGCACCAGGTAGACCCAGACAAAAAATATTGGACGGACTTGCAGAGTGGCTGAGGACAGAGAGGGTGGAAGATGTGCTCGCGGCAACAAGAGACAGATGTAGATGGAGGGCCATGGTCGTCTACGCCATGTGGCAAGGCACTTGATGATGATGAAAATGAGACATTAAGAAAAAGGGGAGAAAAAAAAAGAATACTAAAATGTATACGTTTTGCTCGATCATTTGTGACCTCCCACCACCAAATCAGTCTTAACTCGCAGTCAGTCGAACAGCGCTAGGAGCTGAAAAGGTGACTGAGGGTCTATCTGGGGTGTTTTGACTTTTTCTCAAAATCGAGTTCTGTAGACTATAATCTATCCCCCACAGAAATTTTATTCTTGAAAAAATATTATTAATCAATTTAAATCGGTAGTTTTAATGCACTGATCGCGGCAGAAAGAACGCATTTTCCTACCAAAAGTACCTATTTTTGTCTCTTATTATGAACCGCAACCTGTACAGTACCCGCACATGTAATACACTGATGGAAAGCTCTTTGGTGCACCTTTCAGATAATGACAGCGAAAATTAGAAACAAACCGGATCAAATCCACCAAATAAAGAAATTTAAGGAAAATGTGTAAAGAGAGCACACAAAAACTTTAGAGGCCGTTTTCTCAAAATGGCTGTCATACAACTTAATAACTTTAAACATACATAACTTCTACATTTTTTTGAGTACAAGCTTTATTCAGGTACCAAAATAATCAGCAGAATGTACACTTTCCAGTGATATGTATATCTCAAAATGCCCAAAATACTAGTTAAGACTGATTTCGTGGTGGGAGGTCACATTTTATTTTAACATTGTTTCGTACACCTGTACCAGAAAGAGTGGCCGATGGATGAAGGTTTTGTTCTGTATCTGAACAGAAAGCCTGGTGTACAATGTCAGGTTATGGATGTGGAGTGATTTCTCCAATCCATTTATCGTTATGGACTTCCTCTGGTTTTGAACCTGGAACATCTGGTGATGTGGGCTCGGAGGCCTGCTGGTAGATTGGCATCCTGGTCAAGTGGCCATCCAACCAACCTAGTGTCCATGTTGAAAGGTTGTTTGCTCAGATTGTTCTGTGAGTGTGACCTTGAAATGTACCTAGCCACATTGGAACTCTCAAAGTATAACAACTAGTTCTACTGAAATAATGATAATAATAATCTGTTTTCCAGGAGAAAGATCAGTTCAAATATCTGTGATGATGCATTTTAGATAGATAGATAGATAAATAGATAAATAGATAGATAGATAGATAGATAGATACATGCATAGATAGATAGATAGATAGGATAGATAGATCGATAGATAGATAGATACATGCATAGATAGATAGATAGATACATGCATAGATAGATAGGTAGATAGATAGATAGATACATGCATAGATAGATAGATAGATAGATGCATAGATAGATAGATACATGCATAGATAGATAGATACATGCACAGATAGATAGATAGATAGATACATGCATAGATAGATAGATACATGCACAGATAGATAGATAGATAGATACATGCATAGATAGATAGATACATGCACAGATAGATAGATAGATAGATACATGCATAGATAATAGATAGATAGATAGATGGATAGATAGATAGATAGATAGATACATGCATAGATAGATGGATAGATAGATAGATAGATAGATGGATAGATAGATAGATAGATAGATAGATACATGCATAGATAGATAG
>CM060314.1:96166394-96168894 GCA_030674185.1 Monoplex corrugatus | reverse complement strand
ATGGCCAATTTGGATACAAATGAGTACGAAGAACCATTATTTAATGATGCAATATCAAGAAGGGAGATAATTGACAGTATTAAAAAATTGAAAAATGGTAAAAGTGCTGGACCAGGCAAAATTCTGGGAGAAATGTTAAAGCATTCCAGCGATTCAGTGTTAAATTTTATAGTTATTCTATTTAATCGGTTATTTGAAAATGGTATTTTCCCCACAGAATGGGCCAAATCTATTATTGTCCCCATACATAAGAAAGGAGATGTAAACAACCCAGACAACTACCGAGGAGTTGCACTCACAAGTGTTTTAGGCAAAGTTTATACAAATATATTAAATAAACAACTTACGAAATGGGCAGAGAGGGAAGAAAAAATAATAGAAGAACAAGCAGGATTTCTATCTGGATATAGTACAATAGATCACATTTTCACACTGTACGCTTTAGTCCAAAAATACCTTCTTAATCACACTAAACTATACGTAGCATTTGTAGATTTTCGCAAAGCATTTGACTCAGTTAATAGAAATGTACTTTGGGGTATTCTGCGAAAGAATGGAGTAAATGGTAAATTATATATGTCTCTTAAAAGTATATATAATTCTATGTTAGCATGTGTTAGTGACAAAGATATGTACACCAACTTTTTCGAATGTCCACGAGGAGTGAAACAAGGATGTCTCCTCAGCCCCTTACTATTTTCATTTTTTTATTAATGAGTTAGCGTTAGAAATAGCTAAAAAAAAGGGAGACATGGTGTACAGCTATTGCCTGGTGCTGTTGAAGTTTTTTTTTACTGCTATTTGCTGATGATGTGGTGCTTTTGTCAGACACTGTCATAGGGTTACAAAATCAACTAAATGCTTTAAAACATGAATCTGATAGGTTATTACTGTCTGTGAACCTAGAAAAGACGAATGTGATGATTTTCCGTAAGGGAGGACATCTTTCGGCTCGAGAAAAATGGGTTTATGGTGAGTCTGAAGTTAAAGTAACAAACTCATATAAATATCTAGGTATTATTTTTACAACAAAACTGAGTCTCCAAAGCGCATAGGTGGAAAGCAGCAAAAAAGGGAAAAGAGGAACGATGGAAATTTTAAGATCTTTAAGAAAATTGAACTGCACTGACCTCGATTTTTTTGAAACTTTTCGACTCACAAATTGAACCAATCTTAACGTATGGCTCAGAAATATGGGGTTTTTCGAGCAATCATAAAATGGAAAAGGTACATACATTTGTCATCAAACGCTTCCTTTCGGTACCATTGCATTCATCTAATAAAATGTTATATGGAGAAACTGGCCGTTATCCTTTGTTTTTGAAAACTCAAATGAAGTGTATTAAATTAAATACTGGTTGAAATTAACCCAGCTCCCAATGTCAAGATTGTGCAAGCAGGCATATGAGATGTTACTGAATCAATTAGACTCGGGTAAACAAAACTGGGCATATTTCGTTAAAAAAATGTTAACCACACATGGATTTGATATTGTGTGGATGTGCCAGGGAGTTGGTTATGAACAAGGATTTATTTCAGAATTTAGGGATAGACTAGTTGATTCGTACAAACAAAACTGGCACGCTCAAATGGAAGAATCTGAGAAATATGATTGGTTCCTTTCCTTTAAAAGTATATTTCAAACCGAAAAATATATAAAGGCCGTAACAAATAATGGCACAGAAGCAATCTTGCTCGTTTTAGACTAAGAGCCCTAGGGCTAAATGCAACAACAAGATGGTTTTACTCAAATTCATCGGCACACTCTATTTGTCCCATGTGTAATGTAGAGACAGAAGATGAAATGCATTTTTTGTTTGTTTGCAAGTCGTATGAAAGTATACGACAAAAATGCATAATCTTTGATGAGGACATTTCGAGTCAAAGGGTCATTACCAGAATACTCATGACTGAAGATGAAAACTATCAAAAATCCCTCGCGAAATTTATCGCCCTTGCTTGGGAAAGTCGGAGAAAGAAAACAACACAGTAATAAATTAATGTAAGTTTATCTCCAGTGAAGATATCACTTTATACTGTTCTTATGTTTATTTGCCGGATTCAGGTCTTCCTCTTACTTATATGACTAATTATCGGGTGGTCAACTGTTTCTTCAACTTTTTGTTCAACTTTTTAAATTAATGTACATTTATCTCCAGTGAAGATGTTACGTTATATTGTTTTTTTGTTTGTTTTCTGGATTTGGGTCTTCCTCTTATATGACTAATTATGTCAGGTGGTTAACTATTTAACTTTTTGTTCAACTTTTTAAATTAATGTAAGTTTATATTCAGTGAAGATATCACTTTATACTGTTCTTATGTTTATTTGGCGGATTTGGGTCTTCCTCTTACCTGTATGACTAATTGGGTGGTCAACTGTTTTTTCAACTTTTTGTTCAACATTTTGTTCAACTTTTTCCGTTCAATTTTTTCTTCATCTTTAGGGAATAAATTCAAATGGATGTATTGTCAGCCGTGACTATATTTACAAATCTTTG
>CM060314.1:96133894-96136394 GCA_030674185.1 Monoplex corrugatus | reverse complement strand
CTGTCTCCAGCTGTCCGTTATCAAAGACAAAATGACACATTCTCATCAAAATTACTATCAGACCGAAAGTACACGCAATGCCTCTAACTGTGACACCGTCCTTATAAATCATTAATTTTCAGGACAGCTCTGTAAGTGTTCCGTTTTGTGCGAGGTATAACATTATCTCACGTAGGCCTTCTTAACCCTTTGGCTCCCGCACCCTATTCACCAACTGCAAAAACTTAACCCTCTGATTCCCTCATCCTTTCCACCAGCTTCCTGCAGGAAGCTGGTGGAAAGGGTGAGGGAATCAGAGGGTTAAGTTTTTGCTTTGCGCGCATGGTTGGCAATACATGATGCTGGTGGGCAGGGTGCGGCAGTCAAAGGGTTAATGTCAGACAAGCCTGTAACAAACGGAGCTCCTGACGACATAATGTGCTCACGTCATCACTAACATCAGACCTTTGCATCCAACAACGACTCGGGCTTTGGAGTGCTCTTTGCTTCGTCCTCTCTCAAAACAATACTGAGACAACCTGTGTTGACGGACCCCACATCTGTGATGAGGGAGTATGAAGTCCAGCAACAATTCACATCAACATGACCTAGATGAAGGGTGCGATAGGCCAGTGTTAGTACACTGCTCCTCTAACTGGGAGGTCTGGGTTCAAGACTGCTAGTGTCTGAATCTCTTTCGTATATATATGTTTGCAAACTCGTCTCAGTGTTGTGCTATTCGCTTTTATTTTACGTGAGCGGATTTACTGTTCTTTACTGATTACCATGCCTTCACTTTTCTTGCTTCGCCCCGTGGGGATGCCGGGGGCTCTTTCAGTATAAATAGTGTCCCCATCTTCTGGAAATTCTGTGCTAGAAATTCCTCTTTTCTGTCACTCTCTTTGTTTCTGCCTTGTTCCTTTGCTTTCTGTCATTTTCTGCCTTAATGGTCCATTAACCTGTATGTGTTCGATAAAGTTTTACATTCATTTTCTTAGGATTGATAACTGGGTACATGTATTAAGTGCATTTTTGGCTCTAGGGAGGTGAGATGTGCGGAAGCAATTTTAGGTAATTCTTGCCCGTTTTTGTATGTTTTGGTGTTCTTAGGTATGCTTAAATTTGTATTCATGTGTGTTTTTCCAAATCTCCTGTGCAATAAATTTGACGGAACGGTTAACGCCAGGGGCATGTCCTTAGATTATATGCACGAATGCATTGATATGTGTACTTACTTTTCTTTCCTTTTTTTTTCCTGTTGAAGTTGTGTGTGTATTGAAACGGATATAGCTCTGATATGGCTCTATGCAGTCGGCTGGGCTTTAAATAACAATAACCTAACATAACCTGAGTCTTCTTGCTATTTAGTTCTAACCCTTTATTAACTTTTATTTGATAAGTTCAAATATCTGAGAACAGTCCCTTACCGGACAGCCAATGCACGTTAGAAATATCCAACAGAAATGGCCAAGCCAAAACAGCATTCAAGAAAATGAAAACAATTCTTACCAACAAATGCCTGTCAATTAACATCAGGAAGAGAGGTCTTGAATGTTGTATAGAACCAGTACTGTTATATGGTTGTGAAGTGTGGGCAGTCAACACGCAAAGCCAGAACAAACTGAGACAAAACTGAAATGTGGTTTCTAAGGAGAATGTTGAGAGTTCCATGGACAGCAAAGGAAACAAACGAGACAGACTTGAAGGATGCAGATACAAGAAGATCATTAACAAAGAAGTTAAGGAAAAGACAAGCAACATTTGTAGGACGTATTATGAGGAAAAAGGAATTAGAACACCTTGTCACAACAGGAAAGCTGGAGGGAAAGAGAACACCGGGTAGACGCAGGGAGAAAGTATCGGACGGACTTGCAGGGTGGCTGAGAACAGAGAGGATGGGAGATATACTTGTAGCGACAAGGGATAGATTCGTATGGAGGGCCATGATCGCCAACGCCATGCGGCAGGGCACATGATGATGATGAGTCATCTCACCAGACGACAGATGCACATTAGAAATATCTAGCAGAAACGGCCAAGTTAAAATAGCATTCAAGAACATGAAAAACATTCTTATCAAAACATGCTTATCAGTTAGTATCAGGAAGAGAGTTCTTAAGTGTTATATAGAACTAGTACTATTGTACGGATGCAAAGCGTGGACAGTCAACACACAAAATCAGAACAAGATTGAGGCAGCTGAAATGTGTTTTCTAAGAAGAATGTTAAGTTCCATGGACAACAAAGAAAAGAAAAGAGAGTCTTGAAAGAAGCAAACACAAAAAGAACATTACATATTATATTGAAACTCCAACATCTCGCCCACTTGACAGTCCCGCCCGTCAGCCATGCAGTTGGGAACCACGCTCGATCTGATTATTCTCGGTTTTCGAGAGCATGTGTCTACTCATCACTACATCATCCTGCCTCCTCTAGTCCTCAAACAATATTGAAATAACACTGTTTGTCAACAAACTTTACCTGTGATTGGGTAACAACACTGACACTGTAACACTGTTTG
>CM060314.1:96113894-96118894 GCA_030674185.1 Monoplex corrugatus | reverse complement strand
GCAGCAGAAAGAACGCAATTTCCTACCAAAAGTACCTATTTTTGTCTCTTATCATGAACCGTAACCTGTACAGTACCCGCACATGTAATATACTGATGGAAAGCTCTTTGGTGCATCTTTCAGATAATGACAGCGAAAATTAGAAAAAAAAACTGGGTCAAAGCCACCAAATAAAGAAATTTAAGGAAAATGCATAGGACAGCACACAAAAACATTAGAGGCCGTTTTCTCAAAATGGCCGTCATACAACTTAATGACTTTAAACATACATAACTTCTACAGTTTTTTAATACAAGCTTTATTCAAGTACCAAAATAATCAGCAGAATGTACACTTTCCAGTGATATGTATATCTCAAAATGCCCAAAATGCGAGTTAAGACTGATTCCGTGGTGGGAGGTCACAGTTACTGATGATTTTAGCAATAGTTTCTTTTCTTCAGCTTCATGCCTGTATTTAAGATTTTTCTTTATTAAAGTAGAAATGTTTGGTGAGGTGTTAAATAGTTTACATGTATAAAGACTGTGTCAGCAATGTTATGAGTCAAGTTCTGCGTCAGCCTTGAATCCAAAGACTACTCCAAATAAATAAATATTGCCACTCAGTTTCATATTAATAAAACAGAAGACACCTTCCATTCAACAGTGCTTTAAAATTTTGCCAAAAATATATTGGATAATGACGCCCTCATACAAAGACTCAATATTCTCTTTGTACTCCCTACAGGGGCAATATTATACATTATCGTTAACGATTTTCAGTTCATTCAAAACGACGTTTGTATAAAATAGGTTCGTATTCTGTAGAGCAGTTCAGGACTTCAGCAAGAAAATGTCTGGTTGAAGTAGAAGGCGGAGCGTCAGTCTGTCTCAAAGGTTTTCTGTTGGGTGCAAATTTGGTTCAAAGAAAATGTTGTGTTTGTGGCCTTCACTCCATCTAACTGTGTATAAGTTTCCATTTTTACATTTGTTTATTCCAAATTTCTTTTCATTCATTTTTAACGAGCCACAAAAGCTGATAACATCAGCGTAGCAGAATCATGTGTATGAAAGACTTCAAGTTAAAACACATGCAAGATGTTTACATCTTCAAATGAAGGGATCTTCTGCGCATGAAGTATCGTCCGAGCCGACAGCGTAGAAGATAAATAAGTGAACACACACACTCGCGGGTCAGACACTGAACAATGGTTGTTTTAGTCAAACAGCAACAGACACTGAACAATGGTTGTTTTAGTCAAAAGGTCATAGACAGTGAACAATGGTTGTTTTAGTCAAACAGCAACAGACACTGAACAATGGTTGTTTTAGTCAAAAGGCCATAGACACTGAACAATGGTTGTTTTAGTCAAAAGGTCATAGACACTGAACACTGGTTGTTTTAGTCAAAAGGCCATAGACACTGAACAATGGTTGTTTTAGTCAAAAGGTCATAGACACTGAACACTGGTTGTTTTAGTCAAAAGGTCATAGACACTGAACAATGGTTGTTTTAGTCAAAAGGCCATAGACACTGAACAATGGTTGTTTTAGTCAAAAGGCCATAGACACTGAACAATGGTTGTTTTAGTCAAAAGGCCATAGACACTGAACAATGGTTGTTTTAGTCAAAAGGCCATAGACACTGAACAATGGTTGTTTTAGTCAAAAGGCCATATTCCTTCATGAAGGGATGTGAACAGAATATAATATAAATACTGTACAAACACTTGCTCATAATCGTTCTCTCTCTCTCTCCTCTCCCTCTCTCTCTCTCTCTCTCTCTCTCTCTATTTCTTCTCTCTCTCTCTATTTCTTTCTCTCTCTCTTCTTCTCTATTTATTCTCTCTCTCTGTCTCTCTCTTCTCTCTCTCTTCTCTATTTCTTCTCTCTCTGTCTCTTTTCTCTCTGTCTTGTCTGTCTATGTCTCTCACTATCTCTCTTTCTTTCTCTTGTCTGTTTTCTCTCTCTCTCTGTCTCTCTCTCTCTCCCTCTGTCTCTCTGTCTCTCTCTGTCTCTCTCTCTCTCTCTCTGTCTCTGTGTGTGTGTGTGTGTGTGTCTCTCTCTGTGTCTCTCTCTCTGTCTCTCTCTCTCTGTCTCTTTCTCTCTTTCTCTATTTCTTTCTCTCTCTCTCTCTTTTTTTCTCTGTTTGTCTGTCTATGTCTCTCTCTGTCTCTCTGTCTCTCTCACTCTCACTCTCTCTCTCTCTCTCTCTCTATCTCTCTCTCTCTCCCTCTCTTTCTCTTAAACCTGAAAATCTTTCTCTCTCTGTGTCTGTCTGGGTCGGGGGGTCGGGGGAGGAGGACATGACAGGAAGAAGATTTGAGGACAGCACGTGATGATCATATTAAATTAAAAGATGGTGCTGTGTGAAAGGACGCTGACAGTAATTGTATTCTATGTGACTGTTATGGCTGTTTAATTGTCGTAGGAATTATGCATACAGCGGTAGGGGAGGGGGGGGGAGGGAACGGGGGTTTTTCTTTCTCCTTTCTGCTTCGTTCTCTTCTCCTTTTCACCTCCCCTGTCTCTCTGACTACAATGAACACAGCTGTTTTGTTAATAACCATTTCTACAGCATTAAAACACTTGCTTTTTTTGTGTGTCTCGTTGTCCAAGGTTTTATGCTCCTTTTGAGCGAAGCCCAACAGTGTGAATACGTACTGAGCGAAAGCTCCTCCCCTAATCCCTACAGCACGAAAGCCTGTTGAGCCAGCCGCACTGAACCCGAATTCCTGCTCAGCGAATCCCTACAACACCAAACCCTACTATGCGAATCCTTACTGAGCAAATCTGTGATGTGCGAATCTGTACTGAGCAGACCCGTTCAAAGTGAAGTCATATTGAAACGAAGCCAACTGAGCGAATCCCCCCACAAAGTGAATTTCAGTTTCAGTTTCAGTTTCAGTTTCAGTTTCTCAAGATGACGTCTCAGCGCTCAGAATGAATTCCTTATGCACTATCGTCACAGGTGTCATCATCATCGTCATCATCATCATCATCATCATCATCATCCGGTGCCCTGTCGCATGGCTTTGGCGACCATGGACTTCCAACCATCTCTATCCCTCGTTGCCCCTAGCATCTCCCCCACCCTCCTCATCCCCAGCCTCTCTGCAAGTCCGTCCAGCATTTTCTCATAGGTGTCATGTGATGAAGAAAATCCAGAATGATCACGGCACACGCCTCAAGCCTGCACATAAACCCATTTGCTGGCCTGGTCCTGAGATCCTATCTAGACAGTTCCATAACCCTGAGGTCTTGGGGCAGCGAGGTGACAGAGACCTCAACTTTTCCCGGGGCCAGCATTATGAGGGTGGCGCCCATCCCCTCTCCCTCGTCTTAAATTCATATTCATATTCACATTTCTTTACCAAGACTTCAAAAACGCGAGAAAATTAATTGGTCTTCAACGGATGGGACCTGGGAAATCAACCTATCTCTCCAATATTTTATACCAAGGCAACAGGGCAATGCCCTGCTCTTCACGATTTTCAATTGCCGTGGGATCTTTAGCGTGCGCAGCCAGAAGGCACAACGTGAATTACTACTAAGAGAACCCAAATGAGCGAATCCCTATAAAGTGAATTTCTACTCGGCGGATTTTTCGCACGAATTGAAAATATACAGGCCAGCTATTTGTGTGTGTGTGTGTGTGTGTGTGTGTGTGTGTGTGTGTGTGTGTGTGTGTGTGTGTGTGTGTATGTGTGTGTATGTATGTGTGTGTGCGTGTGTGTGTGTGTGTGTGTATGTGTGTGTGTGTTTGTATGTGTACGTGTATGTGTGTGTATGTATATGTGTATATATATATATATATGTGTGTGTGTGTGTGTGTGTGTGTGTGTGTATGTGTGTGCGTGTGTATGTGTGCGTGTGTATACACACGTATACATGCACACACACATACATACACACACACACACACACACACACACACACACACACACACACACACACACACACACACACACACACACACACACACACACACACACTACCTAAGAGTTCTCCAGCAGACAATATCCCCAAATCCAATTTTTTTAACAACCAGTAACAGACATTTGTTGTTTGTCTTTATCGCTTAAAGTTACTGACCTCTAGCGTCTGTTTTATGTTTTTTAGAGGCCATTTGCCTGAAGAATCTGTGCATGTCTAGTTTCCTTCTTTGTAAATAGCGTTCATACTCTACTTCTATCATTGTAGTTTTGGTTTTCGTTCGTCTCCTGCTCTTGTGGGCTGAGACACCACACGCACTCTTTTCAACAAATGAACTTCCACGTGTATGGCCGTTTGTCTGTTTGTTTGTCTGTGTGTCTGTCTGTCTGTTTGTTTGTTTGTTTGTTTGTCTGTTTTTTTGTTTGTTGTGTGTGTGTGTTGTTCGTTTGCTTGTTTGTTTTTCTACAAATGAACTTTCACTCGTATGGCCGTTTGTTTGTTTGTGTGTCTGTTTGTTTGTGTGTCTGTCTGTTTGTTTGTTTGTTTGTTTATCTGTCTGTCTGTCTGCCTATTTGTTTGTTTGTTTGTTTGTTTTTCTACAAATGAACTTCTACATGTATGGCCGTTTGTTTGTCTGTCTGTCTGTTTATTTGTTTGTTTGTTGTTTGTTTGTTTGTTTGTTTGTTTTTGTCTCTTTTTTTGTTGTTGTTGTATATTTGTTTACCACGCCAAGTAGGCTGTCACACTCCATTTTCGGGAGAATTTCTGGTTTTAGAAAATAGTTCAGTAGACGAAAGTATGGAGAGAATAACATGGACAATTTGATAAAGATCTCGTCCTTTCTTCATCCGTGTGTCTTTGTGAAGACAGCCATCTGATTGTGAATCATTTGAAAATTTGCCAGTGCCTTTGATTTTGATGTGTATCTTTTGAATAACGTGGTTATGTCCCCTACTGGATCAGTCGTTTGCCTGTTCTGACGTGAGTCACAGACTGATGCGGATGATGACAGTAATGTGTTGGTGTGTGTGTGTGTGTGTGTGTGTGTGTGTGTGTGTGTGTGTGTGTGTGTGTGTGTACATATAC
>CM060314.1:96083894-96086394 GCA_030674185.1 Monoplex corrugatus | reverse complement strand
GGCTATGTTAAGTGTTTCTTAGAAAATAGAGTATTTCAAACGAGGATTGAAAATGTATATTCCACGAAACGAATTCTTCAAATGGGTATCCCTCAGGGATCCGTTATAGCTCCCCTTCTTTTCGTGATATTAATGCATGACTTACCCAGTAAAGTATCTAAGCATGTAGTTTTAGCTCAATATGCTGACGATTTATGCATGTGGATGCAGGTAAATATGAAAAAGAAAACTCCTTTGCGCTGTATCAATTATACACGCAAGTGCTACCAATTAGAACTTGATAAAATAGCGCGATACATGGTAGAAAATGGGTTACATCTATCCCTGGAAAAAACAAAAATAGTTTTATTTAATAATGGAGCTAACCCAGTAAATATTCCCACTTTCAAACTGGGAGATACTCTTCTTCAGTTTAACGAGTCGATTAAATTCTTAGGAGTTTTCCTTACAGCAAAATTATCTTGGAATCAGCATATTGAATACGTATTAACCAAAGCTCAAAAAAGTTTAAATTTCATAAAAATAGTTCGCAAACAGACATGGGGTCAAGATTCATCAACACTTGTTCATCTTTGTAAATCGCTTGTTAGATCTAAATTAACCTATGCTCAAGAAATCTTCTTCAGTGCACCGAAACACTTACTAAAAAAACTGCAGAGCATAGATTGTAAAGGTTTCAAACTTGCACTGGGTCTTCCAATGCATGCTTCCTGTCTTCGGACATATAATGAAATCAAACTGTTGCCACTTGATGAGCAAAGGAAAGTCGCTTCTACTAAATTTTTGTTAAGAAACACTACCGTAGAAAACATCTCAGAAACAGAAATTAAACTGAGATCAGATACCGACTTTCCAAAACGAGCTAAATCAATATCTTCACAGGTCACACTTGCAACATACACATCTGACGTCATGAAAGGCTCAGGAATTGATCTAGACGTAGATCCTGTATCTATACGACCTTCCTTTTCGCCAGTACCCAGTTGGGAACTCCAAAGAGCACGATTTGACGTACACCACACTAATTTAAAAAAAGGAGACAATATAAACTTACTGGCAAGTCAGGTTAAATGTCATATAAACGACGTATATTCTGATCATTTGAAAATTTACACTGATGGGTCAGTAATTGAAAGAAAAGCAGGCTCAGCGTTTTTAATACCTGCTCTCAAAATTGAAAAATCTTTCTACATAGGACTTGATAAATCTATCTTTACAGCTGAACTCTTTGCAATATTAATGGCTTTAAACTTTCTGATAAGTCTTCCTAGGACAATTTTTCAGATACTTCTTTGCGTTGATTCAAAATCAGTACTTCAGGCTCTTGAATTATCAAAATTACAAACAAGATCAGAAATGATTCTGGAAATAAGTCACTTGATTCATAATTTATCTTTAAGAGGCACTGATATTACTTTCTGCTGGATACCTTCTCATAGTTCTTTTAGTTATAATAATAAAGTTGACAGGGCTGCCAAACGGGGAGCTAATAACTCACCAGATTCAAACAATATCCAGCTTTCTCTCTCGTTGCACGAGAATTACACTTTAGTGGACAACTACGTCTGGAAGCAGTTCCAATTAAAACAGAAAAAGTATGATAAATGTCACATGAATTTTGAAGTTAGCAAAATACTTAAGCAGCTTCATGCCAGCAGAACTATACAGTCCCTTATGTACAGATGGAAACTTGATGCATTCAAAACAAAATATACCAATAACATAGTGTGTCTGTGTGGAAAGAAGATAACACATAGTCATATTCTTTCTTGCGTTAGGGTAAAACGACATATTCCAACACTATCTGTGAGTACAGTTTCTGACATATTTGCCTCATCATCATTACTGTATGAATTTTTTGTTAGCCTGTCAAAAAGTCCTATAGCGAATTACCTTTAAAATGTTATTTGACTTGTTCATTGTTGTGGTTAGTCAATTATTAGTTTTACTTTTTATTCATTTCTTCCGGATATTTACTAATTTTGTTTGTCAGTTTGTTTGTTTAAATCGATAATTATGGTAACATTATTTGTTAGTTTTACCTTCCCCTCTTCAAAACAGTTGTTTTCTGGATCATCTTTTCTCAAAATCAAAATTGACAATTTTCAAATATCTTCTTCACTCCTCCTCTATCACTCCCCCCCCCCCCCCCCCCCCCCCCCCCCCCCTCTCTTTTTTTTTTTTTTTTTTTTTTTGGTCTAAAATCACTTTAGTGAATAGACATTAAATCAAAGACCACCACCACACACACACACACACAAACACAACCTCAACCACACACACACACACACACAAACAAACACACACACAACACAACACACAGAGACACACACATATACACACACACACAACACAACACACAAACACACAAACACAAACACACACGCACACACACGCATCACCTCCACCCATCCCATCCCCATCACCACAGGGGCTAGCGACAAGCAAATAAACCCCAAGTTGAGGACAAGGTGTAAATCACACAAAGAAGAGAAAACAG
>CM060314.1:96061394-96066394 GCA_030674185.1 Monoplex corrugatus | reverse complement strand
GATAGATTGATATATAGACAGAAACACACACACATTCACACACAACACACACACACAATACACACACATACACACACATACACACACAACACACACATACACACACAACACACACACATACACACACATACACACACATACACACACAGACACACACACGCACGCACGCACGCATACACACACTAACAAACACAACACAGCACACACACACACACACACACACACATATATATAAACACACACATATACACATACACACACACACACTCACACACACACCACACACACATACACACACATACACACACATACGCCAAGATGGCGGCTTTCTAACAGAACGTTTTCAGAGAGGAATCGTCTAGGCTGAAAATGACACGGTCCAAACGTTGTGTCATCAAAGAAAAAGTAAAGAAAACCACCCGTGGGACAGACAACACCAGGGCAGAGACATCACCACCTTCAGAGACCCCAGAACTCGAAGAACATAAAAAAGAACAGACCTCCGGTCGCACCCTTTCACCATCCAGGAGTCAGCCACACATCGCACAGCTACAATCAAGATCATCATGTGGCTGCCGCTGTCAAGAGGCGGTAAGGGAGATAGACATTTTAAACAACACCATTCAAGAAATGTCTAAACAAATCCACATTCTCACAACCATGCTACATTCAGACAGAAAACTTTTATTGGAAAACAATACAACGTTAAAAGAGCTGCGCGACGTCAATAAGTGCACCAAACTTACGACCACCGTTGCGTGCCAGACGGATTCCGCAGTCCACGGTGACTTCACCACCATGTCACCGATGGATAAATTCTCCACCTACGCGGAATGCGCAGCTCAACCCCCCAAACTGGAAGATCGGGCGAGGACACAAAATGGCAGGAGAAATGTCGTCAAACATAGACCAGACGTCTCCACAAAACCTAACCGTGACGTCAAAACTGCGCTATCGTCAACACGTTCCAGACCACAATCAAATGTTCTTCCCCGTGTCCTTATCGTTCACGACTCAGTCCTCAATAAAGTGGATGGAAAAAGACTGGGCTCTTCATACGGTTTTCAGGTGGCCACGAGAAAGATCCATACCATCGAGGACTGTAAGATTGCAATTGAAAAATCAAAAGAAGAGCTGACACCTGAACCTGACTGTGTAGTTTTACATGTGGGGATCACAGATTTAAAAACAAAGGAGCCCACTGAATGTAGCACAACTCTTGACACCTGTGTGAAAACTATCAACACCCAATTTCCAAAAGCCAGGGTAGTTTTAAGTCAGGTAGCTCCTGTGAGGGACAAACACCTAAACGCTAAAAGAGAGCTCCTAAATGCCCTAACAAAAGTGCGACTTCTTAAAGCAGCGAGTGTCGAATACGTCAACAATGACAATCTTCAAACTATCAGTCACACTCAAGTCAGCCAGGACGACGTCCATCCAACCATCAGAGGGGCGAGCGTTCTGGCCAGAAACTTAGGGAGGCAAATCCATCAGCTTTTCTGGGAAAAACCGAGGAGGAGATCAAACCGACAACGACATCAACAAAGACCCGGCTTTCAATCTCCGTTTTTCTTCTCTCCTTGGTCATTTTAGATTCAGCCCAGATTCAGTTTCTCTTCGTTCAGTTCTCAGCTATATTGTTTTACTTAATTATTTTCTTGTTCACATACTTCATTTTTATCCTATTTGTACCTTTTAATTCAAAGTTAAATGAAATCTATATAAACTTACCATATTGTTCTAAAGTTATTCAACCGTTCCTCATGAAGACGTGTGTAGTAAGTGATATCAACATTTTTCAGTGGAACGCACGTTCCATTGTTAAAAACATCTCATATTTGAGTAACTATCTCTCTTCTAAAAACGTCCATGTCATGCTCCTACAATCGCTGAATACCATCAAAACCAAATTACCTAAAATATCCGGTTTTTATTATCCACCAATATGTGATGACTCTGTACATGACGGTGGCCGTATACAAACAGCTATATACATTCGTGAAGGACTGAACTATTGTGAACGATCATCGCCAGTACCTAAATCTACCGCATTTATTTCATCATGTGCAATCATTATAAAATTTTCCTCATCGTTAGTTGTGAATATGGCCTCTGTATACTTACCAAGAGGCCCAGACTCTGTGAACACTGAATGGTTAAAACACTTTCAAGATCAGGACGACAAGTGGATAATTGGAGGTGATTTTAATGCACATGCCCCATTTTGGGAAAAGTATTGTACAAACATAACAAGCAACAGGTTGATTGAAAATATTGTAGATTCCAATTTATATTTACTTAACAACGGACACGTTACCCGGATCCCCGATATACCAACCCACAGACCCACAGCTATCGACCTTACTTTAATCTCACCATCCCTAGCCCCAAACGCCACATGGCAAACAGAGGATGACTTGTTGGGATCAGATCACATCCCCATATGTCTTACCCTAAACCATACTACAGAAATAGACGCCATACCACAAGATAGTTTACCCAAGTTTAATTATAAAAACGCTGACTGGATCAGTTTTAAGGCAATCCTTGAAAAGACAAGAACAGATCTATCTGAAGCAATGAACATAAACGAAACGTACGAAGTTTTCTGTAACTCACTCTTAAGGGCTGCTAACATTTCAATTCCAAAACTTACAGTGTCAAAAATAGGAAAACATCATGGAAATGTCTGGTGGAATGAGGACTGTCAAAAGGCAGTGAACGAAAAGAAAGAAAAATACAAAATTTATTTAGCAAACAGGTCACCTGAAAATCATACAGCGATGAAAAGTGCCAACATTAAGTGTAACAGAATCATAGAGCAAGCCAAAGAACAACACTGGACATCTTTTTGTAAATGTGAAGTAAATAACCACAAAGACACGATAAAGATTTGGGAAAAACTAAAATTAATGAAAAACGGGATTAAGTTGCCATCAATTCCAGTAAAGCTAGAAAATAACCCTATTCCTAGCTCATTGGAAAAAGCAGAAGCTTTTGCAGACGTGTTTGCTGAGGCCTGTCGTGTAGAAGGACTCCCTGTCTCTGATAGAAATTATAGGGAACGAGATGAAAAGAAAGATGTATATAAGGACCCTGCCTCTGACAATACTCACTACATAAATGCATCACTCACACTT
This sequence comes from Monoplex corrugatus, assembly GCA_030674185.1. NCBI lineage: Eukaryota > Metazoa > Mollusca > Gastropoda > Littorinimorpha > Ranellidae > Monoplex > Monoplex corrugatus. The sequence continues at coordinate 96,063,254 of CM060314.1, read as the reverse complement.
CAAGAATTAAAAGATGCCATTCAGTCCCTTCCAAGTAAAAAAACGTCAGTTGGACTAGATGCAATTTCCAATGAGATGCTGAAAAATTTACCAGAAAATTTTATAATCTTGCTACATGACATATTTCAAAAATGCTGGAATAGTGGGATAATGCCTAACAACTGGAAAGAAACAATAGTGGTTCCTGTATTAAAACCAGGTAAATGTAATACCGATTTGAAAAACTACAGGCCAATTGCATTAACATCACATGTATGTAAACTAATGGAGAAAATAATCTTAAAGAGACTGATGCACTATTGTGAAAAGAATAAAATAATACCAGTAAATCAGGCAGGATTTCGAAAAGGCAGGTCACCAGTAGAGATCCTAACAAAGCTAACTACTAATATAAAACAACAATTTGCAAGACGTCAATGTGTTTTAGCTACATTTTTTGATATAACGAAAGCATACGATCAAGTGTGGCACTCCCGATTGTTATTCAAATTTAAAAGTATTGGGCTGACAGGTCACATTTTTGGCTATGTTAAGTGTTTCTTAGAAAACAGAGTATTTCAAACGAGGATTGAAAATGTATATTCCACGAAACGAATTCTTCAAATGGGTATCCCTCAGGGATCCGTTATAGCTCCCCTTCTTTTCATGATATTAATGCATGACTTACCCAGTAAAGTATCTAAGCATGTAGTTTTAGCTCAATATGCTGACGATTTATGCATGTGGATGCAGGTAAATATGAAAAAGAAAACTCCTTTGCGCTGTATCAATTATACACGCAAATGCTACCAATTAGAACTTGATAAAATAGCGCGATACATGGTAGAAAATGGGTTACATCTATCCCTGGAAAAAACAAAAATAGTTTTATTTAATAACGGAGCTAACCCAGTAAATATTCCCACTTTCAAACTGGGAGATACTCTTCTTCAGTTTAACGAGTCGATTAAATTCTTAGGAGTTTTCCTTACAGCAAAATTATCTTGGAATCAGCATATTGAATACTTATTAACCAAAGCTCAAAAAAGTTTAAATTTCATAAAAATAGTTCGCAAACAGACATGGGGTCAAGATTCATCAACACTTGTTCATCTTTGTAAATCGCTTGTTAGATCTAAATTAACCTATGCTCAAGAAATCTTCTTCAGTGCACCGAAACACTTACTAAAAAAACTGCAGAGCATAGATTGTAAAGGTTTCAAACTTGCACTGGGTCTTCCAATGCATGCTTCCTGTCTTCGGACATATAATGAAATCAAACTGTTGCCACTTGATGAGCAAAGGAAAGTCGCTTCTACTAAATTTTTGTTAAGAAACACTACCGTAGAAAACATCTCAGAAACAGAAATTAAACTGAGATCAGATACCGACTTTCCAAAACGAGCTAAATCAATATCTTCACAGGTCACACTTGCAACATACACATCTGACGTCATGAAAGGCTCAGGAATTGATCTAGACGTAGATCCTGTATCTATACGACCTTCCTTTTCGCCAGTACCCAGTTGGGAACTCCAAAGAGCACGATTTGACGTACACCACACTAATTTAAAAAAAGGAGACAATATAAACTTACTGGCAAGTCAGGTTAAATGTCATATAAACGACGTATATTCTGATCATTTGAAAATTTACACTGATGGGTCAGTAATTGAAAGAAAAGCAGGCTCAGCGTTTTTAATACCTGCTCTCAAAATTGAAAAATCTTTCTACATAGGACTTGATAAATCTATCTTTACAGCTGAACTCTTTGCAATATTAATGGCTTTAAACTTTCTGATAAGTCTTCCTAGGACAATTTTTCAGATACTTCTTTGCGTTGATTCAAAATCAGTACTTCAGGCTCTTGAATTATCAAAA
>CM060314.1:96046394-96051394 GCA_030674185.1 Monoplex corrugatus | reverse complement strand
TTCTTCTTCATTACATCATCATCTCATGATCATTGCCATCATCATAATTATCACCGCCTTCGACGTCATCGTCGCGTCGTCTCGTCAGTCGTCATCATCATCATCATCATCATCACCTCCTAATTCTCCCTCCTCCTCCTTCTTCTTCATTACCATCATCCTCAACGTCATCATTACTATCTTATCATCGTCCTTATCGTCAACACTAGCAACAGTAGTAGTAGTGGTAGTATTATCACGATCATCATCATCACTGATGGAACAAGATACTGGAAACCAGGCGCTCCAAAACTGAAAGTGAAACTACATCTCTGTTACCAAGGGTTTTGCCTCTGGTGATAATTTATGTAGAGGAAAGTTTTGTTTTGTTTTGTTTTTTAATGTGTGCCTGGGTAGTTTTTTTAAAGCGTGCCTGGTGTAGTTTGGGGGGGTGCGGGCAGCTATTCAGGCCTAAAGGAGGGGAAGTAACATTAAAACCAGAGTACACTGTACTCTTTGATATGAGGATCTGTACTCTTTGATATTAAGGTCAATTGTTTCAGATAAAGGTCAGTTATTTATCTACAGTCCATCTGTCATATTTGAATGACCATGCGAAATTTGGATTGCTCATCTCCGGAAAAGAGCGTCATTGCAGTTGCTGCACCACCCATCTCTTCTTCGTCTGTCCTGTCTGTCTGTCTGTCTGTTTTTCTCTCCTCTCTCAGCCTCTCTCTCTCATCTACTCTCTCTCATCTCTCTCTCTCTCCTCTCTCTCTCTCTCTCTCCACTCACATCTCAATTTCTTTGTTTCTTTCTCTTTCTCTCTTTCCCTCTCTCTCTCTCTCTTCCTTGCTCGCTCGCTCGCTCGCACTCTCTCCCTCTCTCTCTCTCTCTCCCTCTCTGTTTTTCTTCTCTCTCTCTTTCTCTCTCTCTTCTCTATTTTCTCTCTCTTTCTCTCTTTTTCTTTCTTTCTCTCTCTCTCTTTCTATTTTCTGTGTCTCTTTCTCTCTATTTTTCTTTCTTTCTCTCTTTCTGTCTCTCTCTCTTTCTCTTTCTTCTTTCTTTCTCTCTCTCTGTCTCTCTCTCTCTTTCTCTCTTCTCTCTCTTTTCTCTCTCTCCCTCTCTCTCTCTCTCTCTCTTCCTTTTTTTATCATCTCATACTCCTCTCTCTCTTCCTTGTCTCTCTCTTTCTCTCTCCTGTCCTCTCTCTTTCGCTTCCTCCTTCCCCTCTTACTCTACCCCCTTCTCTCTCTCACTCACTCTCTCTCGCCTCTATGTCTCCCTCAATTCATCGCATTCTCTCTTCTTAGCCACCGCCCTGTCTCCGTCTGTCTGTCCGTCTGTCTGTCTGTCTCTCCCTCTCTCTCTCTCTCTCTCTCTCCCCTCTCTCTCTCTCTCTTCTTAGCCACCGTCCCTGTCTCCTCTCTGTCTGTCCGTCTTCGTCTGTCTCTCCCTCTCTCTCTCTCTCTCTCTCTCTCTCCTCTCTCTCCTCTCTTCTTCCACCCCGCCCTGTCCCGTCTCTGTCTGTCTGTCTGTCTTCCCTCTCTATCTCTCTCTCTCTCTCTCCTCTCCTCTCTCTCTCTCTCTCCTCTTTCTCTCGCTTCTTCCTTCTAGCCCCCTCTCTGTCTCCGTCTCTGTCCTGTCTGTCCTGTCTGTCTGTCCGTCTCTCTTCTATCCTCTCTCTCTCTCTCTCTCTCTCTCTCTCCCTTCTCTCTCTTCTTAGCCCTCCCTGTCTCCGTCTCTGTCTTCTGTCTGTCTCTCCCTCTCTATCTCTCTCTCTCTCTCCCTCTCTCTCTCTCCTCCCCCTCTCTCTTCTCTCTCTTTCCCCCCTCCTTTCTGTCTCTCTCTCGTCTCTTCTCTCTCTCTCGTCCTTCCCTCTCTTCTCTCTCTCTCTCTCTCTCTCTCTCTCCCCCTCTCTCCTCCTTCTATCTCCCTCTCCTCTTCTTAGCCACCACCCTGTCTCCGTCTCTGTCTGTCTGTCTCTCTCTCCTCTCTCTTCTCTCTCTCTCTCCCCTCTCTCTCTCTCTCTCTCTCTACCCTTCACCGCACCCTTCTCCGTCTCTGTCTGTCTGTCTGTCTGTCCTCTCTATCTCTCTCTCTCTCCCTCTCTCTCTCTCTCTGCTTCTCTCTCTTCTAGCACCACGTCCTGTTGCGTCCGTCTCTGCTGTCTTCCTGTCTATCTTCCGTACTCTATCTCTCCCTTCTACCTCGCCTTCATCAGTCTCTTCTAGCCACCACTCTCTTGTCTGTCAGCACACCCTGTCGTCTTGCCGTCTGTCTTCTCACTCTCTCTACTCTCCTCTCTCTCCCCCCTCTCTCTCTCCTCTCTCCCCTCCCTCTCTCTCTTCAACCACCACCCTTCCTCCTCCTTCTTCATCTGTCCTCTCATGTCTGTCTGTCCTTCGCTGTCTGTCTTCCTCTCTCTCTCTCTCTCTGCTCTTTCAATTCTTGCTTGTCTCCTCTTCTCTGTCTACCAATGTCTGTCTGTCTTAGTCTGTCTGTTGTCTGCCTGTCTGTCTGTCTCTCTCTCTCTTCTCTCTCTTCTTCTCTCTCTCTCTCTCTCCTTCCTCTCTCTCTCTCTCTCTCTTCTCCTTCTCTCTCTCTTCTCTCTCTTCTTCTTCTACTGTCTCTCTCTTCTGTCTCTCTGTCCTTCTCTCTTCTGTCTCTCTTCTTCTTCTCTCTCTTCTCTTCTCTCCTTCTTTTCTTCTCTTCCACCACCCTCTCTCTCGTCTTTATCTCTGTCCTCTTCTTCTCTCTGTCTGTCTCTCTTTCTCTTCTCTCTCTCTCTCTTCTCTCTCTCTCTCTCTGTCTCCTTCAATTCATCGCATCCTCTTCTCCCCTCTCTGTCCGTCTTCATCTTCGTCTTCGTCTGTCTCTCTTCTCTCTGTCTTTTCTTCTCTTCCTCTGTCTCTTTCTCTGCTCTCTTCTCCTCTCTCTCTCTCTTTCTCTCTCCCCCCTCTCCTTGTCTAACTCTCTCTTATCCCCCTCTCCTCTTATCTCTCTTTTCTCTCTCCTCTCGACTCCTCAATTCATCGCATTCTCCCTTCTCCTCTCTCTCTTCTCTCTCTCTCTCCTCTCTCTCTCTCCTCTTCCTCTCCTCTCCTCTCGTTAGGGCCCCAGGCAAGTGTGGGTGTCATTTGATGCAGAAGCGAGCACGTCTTTGCCGCCAGCGCTGCTCAATCACTGTCAAATTATTTACCGTACACCTCACCTGAAAGTTAGAAACCTTGTGAGCTACACAGGGTAACTAGTTAGCAGGCTGTTAAAGCCTCTATGTACTAGTGACAGCAAACACAAACACGAGGTGATGGTTTAAAGGGCCGTTTGTTTAGTAAACTGATGTCATAGCATCCACACACACACACACACACACACACACACACACACACACACACACAACACACACACACACACACACACACAACACACACACACACACACACACACACACACACACACACACACACAAAGAATGTTGTCAGAAGGTTGTCCAGAACGCTGATGTTTGGTAAGTTATACGATCTGAGCAATTGGGGAGTTTTGTTTGCTTTGGTTTGTTGTCTGTCTGTATGATTCGCGTCTGTATTCTGTCTGTTTGTCTGTCGTCTGCTTCTGTCTCTCGGTTTTTTTCTTTCTTCTCTCTCTTCTCTCTCTCTTTCTCTCTCTTTTCTCTCCTCTCTCTTCTTCTTCTTCTTCTTCTTCTCTCTTCTTCTTCTTCTTCTTCTTCTTCTTCTTCTTCTCTCTTCTTCTCTTCTTCTTCTTCTTCTTCTTCTTCTTCTTCTTCTTTCTTCTTCTTCTTCTTCTTCTTCTTCTTCTTCTTCTTTCTTTCTTCTCTCTTCTTCTTCTTCTTTCTTTCTTCTTCTTCTTCTTCTTCTTCTTCTTCTTTCTTTCTTCTTCTTCTTCTCTTCTTCTTTTTTCTTCTTTTTCTTCTTCTCTCATCTGCCTTTTCATTCTTTCTTTTCACATCCATGGGTTTTATATGAAAATATGTATGTGTGTGCGCGGGCGTATGTGTCTCTTTGTATGCCCCCCCCCCCCTCTCTCTCTCTCTCTCTCTCTCTCTCTCCCTCTCTTTCTCTCTCTCTCTCAGTCTATGTGTGCATGTGTGTGTGTGTATGTGTGTGTGTGTGTGTATGTGTGTGTGTGTGTGTGTGTGTTTGTGTGTGTGTGTGTGTGTGTGTGTGTGTGTGTGTGTGTGTGTGTGCGTGTGTGCGTGCGCGCGCGCGCGCGTGTGTGTGTGTCCCCGTTTTGTCTGCCTGTGACAAAAAATGGGTCAACAAGATTTGTTCGGCTCCTTTCGAGTGAATCCTAACTAAAATGTTTTTTCGAAGCTGTCGATTGTTAAAGAGCAGTGAATGCTTAAGTTGGGAAGGTAAAAGCTCCAAGATGAAGTTCACACTGATTTTGAAAAAAAAAAAAGAAGCTTAAATTGGCCATTTTTGACAGAGATGTGTGAACAGCATTTTCTCAGGAACCGATGTCAATACTCAAAACCTGTTTTCACTGTCCTACAGTCTGCTCCCGTCAAGTGTTATGTCAACCGAAACTTCTCCAGCGTCACAGTCACCTTGAAGAGCAAAAAGATCTGGATTCACTGGTATCGTTTTCATAGGCTGTGTCCCAGATAGTCTTTGGTTGGTTGGTTGGTTGGTTGGTTGGCTGGTTGGTTGGTTGGTTGGTTTGTTGGTTGGCTGGTTGGTTGGTTGGTTGGTTCGTTGGTTGGTCGGTTGGTTGGGTGGGTGGGTGGGTGGGTGGGTGGTTGATTGGTTGATTGGTTGGCTGGTTGGTTGGTTGGTTGGATGGTTGGTTGGTTGGTTGGATGGTTGGTTGGTTGGTTGGTTGGTGGATGGTTGGTTGGTTGGTTGTTTGGTTGGTTGGTTGGTTGGTTGGTTGGTTGGTTGGTTCGTTGACGGTTTGTTTCTTTGTTTTGTTAGTTAGTTAGTTAGTTAGTTAATTAGTTAGTTAGTCATTTAGTTGGTTGTTGGTTAGTTAGTTAGTTAGTTAGTTGGTTGGTTAGT
>CM060314.1:96033894-96041394 GCA_030674185.1 Monoplex corrugatus | reverse complement strand
GCCACAAAGCATAAAGTGGTAAGCTCAGAACATTCCTTTTAAGAACTATGTTCAAGAGTTATGTTACTTAGTTGACACTGAAAGGAGTTTAGAATTTGATGTGTTGTTTGTAAGGGGGATTCTTTGCACTACAACAATGGAACTCACTTCTCTGAGATTTCATCTGTTGAAATTTTTGTCCTCTATTAAGAACAGTTCTAGAAACGTATCTCTTCAAACAATATTGTTCATCCTTTGACTCCTGCATCCTTTCCATCAGCATCTGCATTGCCAAATACACTGGCAAAGCAAAAACAAAAAAACAAAAAAAACAAAAAACAAAACAAAAAAATTACCCTTTGATTCCCTCACCTCTTGGGGGTGAGGGAGTCAAAGGGTTAAGTTTTTGCAGTTGGTGGATAGGTAGCGGTAGTCAAAGTGTTAATTACTATCATGATTGTGAATCGTTCTCAAGTTGTATAGCGCTGTTCTTCACACTCATCAGGACTCACCGCGTATTACTAGTGCGTGTAGTCAAAACTTTGTAGTGGGGCACGCACAACTCAAGTTGTGAGCCTGAGGCGTTCTAACCGCATTGCACACGTTACACTGTGTGCATTTTGGTGGGCGTGCATGCAGTGCATGCTGGGTATTTTCAAGTTTCCGTAAGCCAGCCATGATTTTCACAAACTTTAACGTTTCATCATCATCATCATCATCATTATGTGCCCTGCCGCATGACCTTGGCGATCATGGCCCTCCATACGCATCTATCCCTTGTCGCCTCAAGTACATCTTCCACGCTGTCTGTCTTCAGCCACCCTGTATTTCTGTCCGATATTTTCTCCCTGGGTCTACCTGGTGCTCTCTTTCCCTCCAGCTTTCCTGTTGTGACCAGGTACTCTAATTCCCCTTTCCTCATAAAATGGCCTATAAATGTTGCTTGTCTTTTCCTAATCTTCCTTATCAATGATCTTCTTGTGTCTGCCTCCATCAAGACTGTCTCGTTTATTTTCTCATTTGTCCGTGGAACTCTCAACATTCTTCTTTAACGTGTATAGTTTATATTCTGCATGCGTATACACACGAACGCGGTATTATTGGGTATCACTGATCTCTTTTTCCTTTCTCCTCTTCCCCGTCTTATCCATATTGTAATTGTATGTTTTGATTGTGCTAGATAACATTATTTGAACATGTTTAATCGATTTGTTTGCAAGCTTGCTCCAGTGTGCGTGCTTTCGCCAGCATGAGTTCCTGAGTAGGCATTTGTGTATGTTTACGTGCTTGTGTACATGTGTGTGTGTGTGAGTGTGTGTGTGTGTGCGTGTGTGTGTACATGTATATAGATATGTATATGTATATGTATATGTATATGTATATGTATCTATATATATATATATATATATGTATATATATATATATATATGTGTGTGTGTGTGTGTGTGTGTGTGTGTGTGTGTGCGTGTGTGTGTGTGTGTAAGTATGTTTGTGGGGGGAGGAGGGGTATGTATTCGTTCATATGGAAAAATAAACTCATACGTGTATGATACTATTATTTTCTATTCTTGTTTTATGTCATACCATGTTTATACGTGTACACCATGTATGTGTTGTGGACTTAATAAATTTTGTTCTTCACTATGTATTTACAATCACTTAGCTCTGTTTCCAAAACATCAGGAACACTCTACCATTCCTTTGTTGATGACTCACAACTGTTCGCTCTGGCTTTTCCAAAACACATCTCCAGCACAGCTAGAAAAGTTCAAAACCGATGAAAACATAGCTGCCTACATGAAAGCAAACAAAACTAAAAATGAACGAAGAAAAAAACCCAGAACTAATGTACACTGGTATAAAACCAAACCTACAGAAAGTAACCTCAAAGGGTATGGTTATCTCAAACCGTACTACAACCTTCAGCAATGCAAAGAATCTTTGTGTTCATCTTGATGAATCTCCATCCATGGAAGCTCATGTTAACTACCTGAGCAAAATCCTGTATCTCCAGCTACGCAGAATAAACAACATCCGCCCATTTCTCTTTCCTGATGTCACGAACAAGCTGTGTGTCGCTTTCATACTATCCAGACTAGACAACTCTAACTCTCTCTTAGCTGGACTTTTTGATGATAAGCAATCCAAACTCTAACGGACCTAAAACAGTACAGCTTGACTTGTCCATGGGAGACCAAACGAAGCAGTGCGAAAGCACTCTTGCGAAAATTACACTGGCTACCAGCCAAAGCAAGAATTGAGTATAAAATGGCTACACTCTGTTTTCAGTGTCTGAGTTCGAAGAGGGTGGAAGAGGTGCTTGCGGCAACATGGGATAGTAAACAGATGGAAGGCCATGATCGCCAACGCCATGTGGCAAGGCACGTGATGATGATGATGATGAGATGGAAGACAATGCCAACATATATGGCAGAACTCCTCCTCCACACACAAACCTTCCAAAGCTTTCAGGTCTCAAGAAGTTTCTCTCTAAACTGTACCTCCGTTCTCACTAACAACTTGTGGACAGAAATCTTTCTTGTTTTTGGCCAATCAGCATGAACTCCCTCCCAGAGTCTTTAAGACAAAGCATTTGTCTGCTGGCTTTAAAAAGGCATCTCAAAGCAATCTCTTTAGAAACAAAAGCTATTTCCAAAAATCATTAATTAATGCTTGTGGCTTTCCTGAATCTGGTGATACTACAATGTGTCTGTGTGTATGTGTGTGTGCATGCGTGCGTGTGTCTGTGTGTGTGTGTGTGTGCGTATGTGTGTGTGTGTGTGAGTGTGAGTGTGTGTGTATGAGTGTGTACATTGTGTGTGTGTGTGTGTGTGAGTGTGTGTGTATGAGTGTGTACATGTGTGTGTGTGTGTGTGTGTGAGTGTGTGTGTATGAGTGTGTACATGTGTGTGTGTGTGAGTGTGAGTGTGAGTGTGTGTGTATGAGTGTGTACATTGTGTGTGTGTGTGTGAGTGTGAGTGTGTGTGTATGAGTGTGTACATGTGTGTGTGTGTGTGTGTGAGTGTGTGTGTGTATGTGTGTGTGTGCATGTGTGTGAGTGAGTGAGTGAATGAGTGAGTGAGTGAATGTGTGTGTGTGTGTGTGTTTATGCACAGGATGGGTGTGTATGTGTGCTTACATGCGCGTGATTGTCACTGATATATTGAAAACATAATCGTTGTTATTAGTGATGAACCAGGTTCATGTTGCATTGATTTATTGATATCTACATGTATCCCATATGTTTGTACTGCGTTATAATGTACTGGCATTGAAATGTTTATGCAAAATATAGACTACATTTTAAATCGTCTGTAAATCGTTTTCATCGTCATTGTTAACATTTGCTTTATTGTCATTATTAGAATCAGGAAAACATACATTATACTGTACACCTATTGTAGAAAAACACAATAACTCAGTGCAACTAGACAGATATACAGATGTACAAACAGACGGACAGACAGAGAACTTAACCGCAATCGGTCGAAAACGTTTATCTCAGATAGCGAACGACTCTCATTTGATATGAACGACTAAAATAGTCAGCAGCACTCAGACAAGACAAGTTGTCAGCACATTCTCAAGACCAACGGATTGCAGCCTACTGTTTTGCCCATGATATACACAGACCCTTCAGAGGGCGGAGTGTGCTGATAATTGCTGTTGACAGATAACATGATAACTGTTTGACAAGTGTTTGAGGGCCACGTTAACAAGAGCCTCTTCCTTGCTTTATGTCTTTTCACAAATGGCTGGCGAACAAAATTAACCCTTTATACTCCTTCATCGTACCGTATCCTACGTTCGTGGGCTGGTTGGTTCATTTCACAGAGCCGTGGGCTCAAGTTCTGATGTCCTCATATCAAGAGAACCGACAATGTAACTATATTTTTTTAAGGTTTAAGCTTTCATCATCATCATCAGGTGCCCTGCCGCGTGGCGTTGGCGATCATGGACTTCCATCTGTCTCTATCTCTTGTTGCCCGAAGCATTTCTTCCACCCTCCTTGACTTTAGCCACTCTGCAAGTCCGTCTAGTATCTTCTCCCTGGGTCTACCAGGTGCTCTCTTTCCCTCCAGCTTTCCTGTTGTGACCAGGTGTTCCAATTCCCCTTTCCTCATTGCTTAAGCTTTGAGCAATTTTTATAGCTAGTCCTCGTATACTCTGAGAGTGATAGAACTTTAAAATCTACAAAACGGAAGTTCTGATGTCTCAAAGTCAGTTCCCAGACTTAACTCAGTGACTCCCACGTCTAAAGACACGTCAGGCATTCAGGGTACCAGAGTCACGGCTGTTCTTGTTACAGGCAGACACATCGCTCCATCGGTGCTTCACCAGTCGTAGGTCCCTGTCCATTTTCTGTCACCAGTTCATTTTCGGCCTTCCCTTGTGAACTGTCAACCCCTGTCTGCAACATAAAAACTGGTCATGTTTGTTGTCCATCCAGAAACGTTATATAATGTTATCGTGTCCGTCTCAATGTTTAGGTCCTTCCGGCGATGTGGGCATCGTGTTCTATAGGTTCTGTCCTCACCATCATCGCCATTTCAAGACCTTGCCAACGCATAATTATACAACAAGATTTTGCGCCGGCAGACTTTGGAGGAAGTATATGGAATTGTCCGAGCGCGAAGAATGCCCCTCGAACAAATTCCAAACTCCAGACTGACAGTATGGCGTCAACTTCCTGCAGGTAGTTTGAAGTAGTTACTCTTTCACGTCCTCACCCACCGACCCACCCACCCAGCGGCTTTCACCAGCTTTCTGCTGGAGTCTGATGGAAGCTGGTGGTGAAAAGGAACCAGAAAAAAACACGAAAGAAGAATAAGAACGTGTATCTAATACAACAAGACAAGACAGGAGTAATTTTTCGGCCAACTGGCCTTTGTCAAGCGTAAGATCAAAAATAAACAAACACCAGATACAAAAATTAGGAGAAAAAGACTGAAACTTCCGTGCTGCTCCGTTCGGTGTGAGAAAAGAAAGTTTCAGTCTTTTTCTCCTAATTTTTGTATCTGGTGTTCGTTCGTTTGTGATCTTACGCTTGACAAAAGCCAGTTGGCCGAAAAAGTTGCGCCTGTCTTGTCTGGTTACATCAAATACGCGTTCTTATTCTTCTTTCGTGTTTTTTCTGGTTCATGTTTGCTTTCTCGCGGGCGGTCACATTTATTTTGGATCTGGTGGTGAAAGTAAGGGGTTAACAGAAAGCAAGTGGAGAGGGTGAGGGAATGAAAGGGTTAAGAAGATAAAAAAAACAGCCTCTACGTCGTTTTATACCGTTCACAACTATCTGGCGACAAGATTACCAACAAAGTTCCCTGTCAATGGCTTTTACTTGAGGGTGGTAACCAACACATTATCTAATGAAAGGCCGGTGACTTGAAGTGGTCACAAGGGTACTGTCCACTTGACGGCGCTGATACGGGATAGAAAAAAAAAGTGTTATCTACCACCAGGTACAGCTAGAACAACAACAAAATATAAAACAAAGCTACTGCTCTCCAGTGTGACAAAAATGCAAAACAAAACAAAAATACCGCACAACTAGCCGATCAAAAAAAACAAACAAAAAAAAAGCAGAGAGAGAGAGAGAGACAATGACAATGACAATGACAATGACAATGACAATGACAATGATGCTTTATTTTCCAACGGTAAAAGTTATTGGCTAGAAGCCATTTTTCAAACTTGCCGTTGCTATTCTATACACATGACATTTGTTTACAGTAACAAGTACAGCTTAAGGAAAATACATGTTGAATACTAAAATTAAGATAACATTACAATGAAATCAAGAAACGTACACAGTCAGCACTTAAAAATAGACTGTAATACAATAATAAGCCCGTTCCTATTCGTGTGCCCTGTTCCTGCTGCTGCTGCACTAAGACGTAGATATTTCCCACATCCTGAAAGATCAAACAGTCGGCAACTAGCAGCAGAAACTGATGTTTATAAAGTTGAACACATTGCTTATATCTCTAAATACATTTGCTATATCTTGGAATTAAAACAAACGTCTGTTCAGCCATTTCAATAAATCAGTGTATAATGTTTTTGCACACCCCTTATGTGTTCACATCCAAATGCATTGATATCCATTTTTATATTACAATACGTAATAATGATAATAATAATGATGTTTATTTGTATAGCGCATATTCCATATAAAAACATGCTCACCAGCGCTTTACATTTCGCTAAAAAAGCAAAAGGTGATAAAATTGTTCACAATTACATACACAATAAGAAAACAACAAACATTAAAGCTATACAAGTAAGAAGACACATAAGAAACCACAAAATATTAAAGTTTAAACACTGACTCATGTCACAAAAAATATATTTACTACTTGTATTTAGTTTTACTGGCACAAAAAATCTTCATCAACAGAAATACCAAATATCATTAAAAAAAAAAGACGCACAATAAAAATGACGCACAATATTTGTACATAACTTGGTAATAGATATACTTTGTTGTTAGTCGACATTCTGATTTTACTTGAGAAAGACACTAAAATCGAAAATTTGACCCCTCTACAACAAGGTGTTTGGCTGTTGTGCACGGTAAGAAATACCAGATTTTCTAAGTTTTAAATGGCATTCATAAAATACCAGATTTTCTTGGTTTTAAATGGCATTCATGAAATACCAGATTTTCTTAGTTTTAAATGGCATTCATAAAATACCAGATTTTCTTAGCATCCATAACAAAGTTGTTGCGTTTTGGGCGGTCCAGCATCTTTCTAACATGTGATAGATGGTGATCTGTGTGGGGGTGACAGGATAAGTGGAAGAAGATAGTGACTAAACAAATGAACTCTCAACACGCAACTAAGTTTACCGAGTCCCTCCAAAAAACATTAATTACCAAAACGACACTGACTGGATGACCTCTGCGTGTGTGTACACGTACACCCACTATACTGATGGCGTTATCTACTTACAGACTAAACACCCGTTCATCTCTACCCGTCTCATTTCCACATTCCCTTAGCGACCGCAATGAGGAACTGCCCCCATCCCCCTCCCCTACCCTCCCCCACCCTCCGACCGCCCTTCAGGATGATGAAATGATGACTTATTTCTCCTGGAGTCCCAACCACGAAATGGAAAAGTTTAACGTGTGGTAGGCAGGAAATAGGCCAGGTTTCCAGCACTTCAGATTTGACCCTGCTCAATTTAACCCTTTGACTCCTGCACACCCTATCTGTCAACTGCAAAAACTTAACAATTTGACTTTCTTACCCTATCCACCAACTTTCTGCAGGAAGCTGGTGGATAGGGTGAGGGAATCAAAGGGTTAAGATTTTGCTGTTCTAGTATGAATGACAATGCAGGATGCTGGTGGCCAGGGTGCGGGAGTCAAAAGGGTTAATGAGAGAGTATCATTTTGTTTCTGATAAGTTTCTTTACCAAATTATTCTGAGTAAATGACCAAGATTTTTTTTAAAAATCAGAATGCAAATATGTCTGTAAACGGTATAGTTTCGTGTTGACGAAAACATGCTTACT
>CM060314.1:96026394-96028894 GCA_030674185.1 Monoplex corrugatus | reverse complement strand
TTGCCCGAAGCATCTCTTCCACCCTCCTTGTCTTCAGCCACTCTGCAAGTCCGTCTAGTATCTTCTCCCTGGGTCTACCAGGTGCTCTCTTTCCCTCCAGCTTTCCTGTTGTGACCAGGTGTTCCAATTCCCCTTTCCTCATTGCTTAAGCTTTGAGCAATTTTTATAGCTAGTCCTTGTATACTCTGAGAATGGTAGGACTTTAAAATCTACAAAACGGAAGTTCTGATGTCTCGAAGTCAGTTCCCAGACTTTTAACTTAGTGACTCCCAAGTCTAAAGACACGTCAGGCATTCAGGGTACCAGAGTCACGGCTGTTCTTGTTACAGGCAGACACATCGCTCCATCGGTGCTTCACCAGTCGTAGGTCCCTGTCCATTTTCTGTCACCAGTTCATTTTCGGCCTTCCCTTGTGAACTGTCAACCCCTGTCTGCAACATAAAAACTGGTCATGTTTGTTGTCCATCCAGAAACATTATATGTAATAATGTTATCGTGTCCGTCTCAATGTTTAGGTCCTTCAGGCGGTGTGGGCATTGTGTTTTAAGGTTCTATCCTCACCTTCACCACCACTTCAAGACCTTACCAACGCTTACCGGTAATTATTTAACAGGCTTTTGCGCAGGCGGGTTTTGGAGGAACGTGTATGGAATTGTCCGAGCGCGAAGAATGCCCCTCGAACAAATTCCAAACTCCAGACTGACAGTATGGCGTCAACTTCCTGCAGGTAGTTTGAAGTAGTTACTCTTTCACGTCCTCACCCACCGACCCACCCACCCAGCGGCTTTCACCAGCTTTCTGCTGGAGTCTGATGGAAGCTGGTGGTGAAAAGGAACCAGAAAAAAACACGAAAGAAGAATAAGAACGTGTATCTAATACAACAAGACAAGACAGGAGTAATTTTTCGGCCAACTGGCCTTTGTCAAGCGTAAGATCAAAAATAAACAAACACCAGATACAAAAATTAGGAGAAAAAGACTGAAACTTCCGTGCTGCTCCGTTCGGTGTGAGAAAAGAAAGTTTCAGTCTTTTTCTCCTAATTTTTGTATCTGGTGTTCGTTCGTTTGTGATCTTACGCTTGACAAAAGCCAGTTGGCCGAAAAAGTTGCGCCTGTCTTGTCTGGTTACATCAAATACGCGTTCTTATTCTTCTTTCGTGTTTTTTCTGGTTCATGTTTGCTTTCTCGCGGGCGGTCACATTTATTTTGGATCTGGTGGTGAAAGTAAGGGTTAACAGAAAGCAAGTGGAGAGGGTGAGGGAATGAAAGGGTTAAGAAGATAAAAAAAACAGCCTCTACGTCGTTTTATACCGTTCACAACTATCTGGCGACAAGATTACCAACAAAGTTCCCTGTCAATGGCTTTTACTTGAGGGTGGTAACCAACACATTATCTAATGAAAGGCCGGTGACTTGAAGTGGTCACAAGGGTACTGTCCACTTGACGGCGCTGATACGGGATAGAAAAAAAAAGTGTTATCTACCACCAGGTACAGCTAGAACAACAACAAAATATAAAACAAAGCTACTGCTCTCCAGTGTGACAAAAATGCAAAACAAAACAAAAATACCGCACAACTAGCCGATCAAAAAAAAAACAAAAAAAAAGCAGAGAGAGAGAGAGAGACAATGACAATGACAATGACAATGACAATGACAATGACAATGATGCTTTATTTTCCAACGGTAAAAGTTATTGGCTAGAAGCCATTTTTCAAACTTGCCGTTGCTATTCTATACACATGACATTTGTTTACAGTAACAAGTACAGCTTAAGGAAAATACATGTTGAATACTAAAATTAAGATAACATTACAATGAAATCAAGAAACGTACACAGTCAGCACTTAAAAATAGACTGTAATACAATAACAAGCCCGTTTGTATTCGTGTGCCCTGTTCCTGCTGCTGCTGCACTAAGACGTAGATATTTCCCACATCCTGAAAGATCAAACAGTCGGCAACTGGCAGTAGAAACTGATTTTTATAAAGTTAAACACATTGTTTGTATCTCTAAATACATTTCCTATATCTTGGAATTAAAAGAAACGTCTGTTCAGCCATTTCAATAAATCAGTGTATAATGTTTTTACGCACCCCTTATGTATTTACTTCCAAATGCATTGATATCCATTTTTATATTACAATTCAGTAATAATGATAATAATAATGATGTTTATTTGTTTAGCGCATATTCCATATAAAAACATGCTCACCAGCGCTTTACATTTTACAAAAAAGCAAATGGCGATAACATTGTTCACAATTACATACACAATAAGAAAACAACAAACATTAAAGCTATACAAGTAAGAAGACACATAAGAAACCACAAAATATTAAAGTTTAAACACTGACTCATGTCACAAAAAATATATTTACTACTTGTATTTAGTTTTACTGGCACAAAAAGTCTTCATCAACAGAAATACCAAATATCATTAAAAAAAAAAGACGCACAATAAAAATGACGCACAATATTTGTACATAACTTGGTAATA
>CM060314.1:96016394-96021394 GCA_030674185.1 Monoplex corrugatus | reverse complement strand
ACCCGCCATGCTCTCTACTGCTGCTGTGTTTTCTTAACAAAGCTCCTTTGTCTCCATCCCTGTACAAAACCTGAGCCGTTAGCAGGGAAGTTTCAGTCTTTTTCTCCTAATTTTTGTACCTGGTGTTTGTTTGTTTGTTTGTTTGTTTGTTTGTTTGTTTGTAATCTTACGCTTGGCAAAGGCCAGTTGGCCGAAAAATTGCGCCTGTCTTGTCTTGTTGTATTAAATACGCGTTCTTATTCTTCTTTCGTGTTTTTGATGGTTCCTGAGCCGTCACGTTCGACCGCTGTGTATAGCATCAGTTAGTGGCGGATGCACTCTGTGCACGCCCCATATTGAACGGATGGACTCTGTGCACGCCCCATATTGGACGGATGGACTCTGTGCACGCCCCATATTGGATGGATGGACTCTGTGCACGCCCTATATTGGACGGATGGACTCTGTGCACGCCCCATATTGGACGGATGGACTGTGTGCACGCCCCATATTGAAAGGATGGACTCTGTGCACGCCCCATATTGGAAGGATGGACTGTGTGCACGCCACATATTGGACGGATGGACTCTGTGCACGCCCCATATTGGACGGATGGACTGTGTGCACGCCACATATTGGACGGATGGACTGTGTGCACGCCCCATATTGGACGGATGGACTGTGTGCACGCCCCATATTGGATGGATGGACTCTGTGCACGCCCCATATTGGATGGATGGACTCTGTGCACGCCCCATATTGGATGGATGGACTCTGTGCACGCCCTATATTGGACGGATGGACTCTGTGCACGCCCCATATTGGACGGATGGACTGTGTGCACGCCACATATTGGACGGATGGACTCTGTGCACGCCCCATATTGGACGGATGGACTGTGTGCACGCCCCATATTGGACGGATGGACTGTGTGCACGCCCCATATTGGACGGATGGACTCTGTGCACGCCCCATATTGGACGGATGGACTGTGTGCACGCCACATATTGGACGGATGGACTCTGTGCACGCCCCATATTGGACGGATGGACTGTGTGCACGCCCCATATTAGACGGATAGACCCTGTGCACGCCCTATATTGGACGGATGGACTCTGTGCACGCCCCATATTGGACGGATGGACTCTTTGCACGCCCCATAGTGGACGGATGGACTCTGTGCACGCCCCATATTGAACGGATGGACTCTGTGCACGCCCCATAAAGGACGGATGGACTCTGTGCACGCCCCATATTGAACGGATGGACTCTGTGCACGCCCCATATTGGACGGATGGACTATGTGCACGCCCCATATTGGATGGATGGACTCTGTGCACGCCCCATATTGGACGGATGGACTCTGTGCACGCCCCATATTGGACGGATGGACTGTGTGCACGCCCCATATTGAAAGGATGGACTCTGTGCACGCCCCATATTGGAAGGATGGACTCTGTGCACGCCCCATATTGGACGGATGGACTCTGTGCACGCCCCATATTGGACGGATGGACTCTATGCACGCCCCATATTGGACGGATGGACTCTGTGCACGCCCCATATTGAACGGATGGACTGTGTGCACGCCACATATTGGACGGATGGACTGTGTGCACGCCCCATATTGGACGGATGGACTCTGTGCACGTCCCATATTGGACGGATGGACTCTTTGCACGCCCCATATTGGACGGATGGACTCTGTGCACGCCCCATAAAGGACGGATGGACTGTGTGCACGCCCTATATTGGACGGATGGACTCTGTGCACGCCCCATAAAGGACGGGGGACTCTGTGCACGCCCCATATTTGACGGAGAGACTGTGTGCACGCCCCATATTGGACGGACGGACTCTGTGCACGCCCCATATTGGACGGATGGACTGTGTGCACGCCACATATTGGACGGATGGACTCTGTGCACGCCCCATATTGGACGGATGGATTCTGTGCACGCCCCATAAAGGACGGATGGACTGTGTGCACGCCCCATACTGGACGGATGGACTGTGTGCACGCCCCATACTGGACAGATGGACTGTGTGCACGCCCCATACTGGACGGATGGACTGTGTGCACGCCCCATATTGGACGGATGGACTCTGTGCACGCCCCATACTGGACGGATGGACTGTTGCACGCCCCATATTGGACGGATGGACTGTGTGCACGCCCCATATTGGACGGATGGACTGTGTGCACGCCCCATACTGGACGGATGGACTCTGTGCACGCCCGATACTGGACGGATGGACTACGTGCACGTCCCATATTGGACGGATGGACTCTGTGCACGCCCTATATTGGACGGATGGACTCTGTGCACGCCCTATATTGGACGGATGGACTTTGTGCACGCCACATATTGGACGGATGGACTCTGTGCACGCCCTATATTGTGGAAAAACATTGCATAGAGGGGGTATTGGATGTATAGAAAGGTTCGAATTCCTACCAGATCATCTAAACTGCTTTATGCATTGTGACTCAATGGTTACAGTCAGCTCTATATACATAGTGCTGCTGTTGTTTTAAGGATTCAGAAATGAAGTTGGGATCTACCAGAGGAACAAGCTGTTCAGTGTAATGCAAAAACCCAGTCTTGTTTAACCCTTTAACATCCCATCCACCATCATCCTGCATTGTCAATCGTGCTAGCAAAAGTAAACACTTAACCCTTTGACTCTCTCAGGAAGCTGGCGGATATGGTAAGGGAGTCATAGGGTTAAGTTTTTGCAGTTGGTGGATAGGGTGCGGGAGTCAAACGGTTAATGTATTGAAGCAACTTTTACTTTGTTGTGTACACCCATTTCTTTACGTGCTGGTGCAAGTGTGTATGTGTTGCAATATAACCCCACACAACAGACCCACATTTGAGTGACCTCGCCATGGCAATGTCTGCAGCACAAACGTCAAAGTTGGATGCGCTGTGATGATGGTGACTTCTTTTGTACACTTGGAACTACTTGTGTGTATGGTATTCATAGAGACTTTCACAGAACAGACGCAAACTCGATACTACGGCCATGGTGATGGCTACTACACAGATGTGTAACCACACTCATTTCTACTGTGCATAGGTGATAATAATTGAGAGTGCTGCAATGGCGATATCCACCGTCCTATGCCTTTGAGTGCTAACAGAAAGAAACAGATCATCTTCCTGGCTTTTGCAAGCAAAAGGGAGAGAACTGAAAAACGCCTGATCGCAGATCAGAATGACAATGAACTGTTCCAGATATGGATTTTGGTGCGTCCAGCTTTCTTTCTTTCTTTTACTTTTGTTAAAGCCCAGCCGACTGCGTAGAGCCATATCAGGGCTATAATCGATTCAAATCATACAAAACTTCAACAGGAAAAAAAACGAAAAGAAAAGTATGTACACATACCAATGCATTCGTGCACATAATCTAAGGACATGCCCCTGGAGTTGACCACTCCGTCCAATTTATCGTACAGGGGATTAAAAAAAAAGACACCTCAATACAAGTATAAGCATACTAAGGACACCAAAACATATATAAAAACTTGCCTAAATTACCTAAAATTGCTTCCGCATGTCTCACCTCCCTAGAGCCAAAAATGCAGTTAATACATGTACCCAGTTATCAGTCCTAAGAAAAAGTACACAAGACTTTATCGAACACATACAGGTGAATGGACCAGCAAGGCAGAAAACGATAGGAAGAAATGACAGAAAGCAAGGCAACAAGGCAGAAACAGAGTGACAGAAACGAGGAAATTTCTAGCACAGAACTTCCAGAAGGTGGGATACTATTTATACTGAAAGAGACCCGGCATCCCCACGGGGGGTGTGTCCAGCTGGTTAACTGGTTAGAACGACATGATGATGACGCGGGGGTCTCGGGTTCGACACCCGGGCAGGCCCCAGATGTTTTTAGAGCACCTGGTCACAACAGAAAGCTGAAGGGAAAGAGAACACCAGACAGACCTAGGGAGAAAATTTTGGACAGACTTGCAGAGTGGCTGAGGACAGAGAGGGCGGGAGATGTACTTGCAGCGACAAAGGATATATTCGAATGGAGGGCCATGATCGCCAACGCCAAGCAGCAGACTCACATGATGATGATGAGTGGGCTGTCTAACTTTTGTGATAGTGCTGTGTACTCAAATTTAATCGTCTTGAGTTCAATCCCAGTCTGCAACATAAAAACTGGTGTGTTCACTGTCCCTCCTAACGGTCCAGTCATTTAGATGTCATAGTGTTTCATACATGTAGATCTCTTTACCCCCATCCCTGTCTTCATTTCAACACCTTGCCAGCGCATGGGTTTTGTGCGGGCTCGAGGTGTCAGCCCCATGGCAGATTAGGTGGAGCGCATATGGAATGGTCTAAGTGCGATGAATCTGTGTTGAATAAACTCTCTTTTTTTCTTTTTTTTTTTTTTGTCGTCCCATTTTCTACTTCACCTTAATGGCCACAGAAGCTGGAACAGTTTTTGAAATACGACGATGATGATGTCGATGAGGATGATAATCATAATGCTATGGAGTTCCATCTAGAGTTGAGACTGCGTGACAGGGCTGTACTCTACGCTTACTATCATAATATATCCCTTGCGTCCACCAGGCCCGAGAGATACAGACACCTGCTGAGTTGGTCAGAAGATCTGAGCAACACCCTCAATGAAGCATCCGTGAAGTGGATGAGACTCGACTGTGTGGTTCCAGTCTTCCCAATGAGCCCACAGCACGCCCAACTCTGGGTAGGAGTCGGTTAGAGCCGAAAAATCCCACGATGATTTTTGAAGGGAGAGATGGGGGATTCGAATTCACAACCTTCCAGTCGGTAGTCCGTTGCACTAACCACCACAACACCACGGCGACTAATCATAAATTCTCAATTCAATTTTCGACACTGTATGAGGTGGAACTTGTGAAATGGCAGCAGTCAGATATTCGTAGATTTCTCCACGTTTCATCTTTTCCCTTGGCCAAGCTCAGGGCGTGTTGTCTGTCTCTGTCTGTCTCTGTCTGGTTCTGTCTGTTGGGTGAG
>CM060314.1:96001394-96003894 GCA_030674185.1 Monoplex corrugatus | reverse complement strand
GGGCTTCTGGCTACATTTAAACTGGAAATAAAAACTTTTATTAATCAAATGAAACAGACAGTCTGGTATGGATAACTTTTAGACATTCTTATACATGGCACGCATGGTAACTTGCTCAATCGGCTCATCTAGAACCGTAATTCAAGGTTTCAGTTGAGGTGTGGATACGAATACGGATATGAATAATTCATTCAATTTATGCCACATCCTCTCTCTGAAGGTGGAATTAACACGTAGATACAAATCAAATACATTTAATGCAATACATGACAGTCACCAAACACAGCAATAAGAATAATTTCTATCTTCTTCGTCTCGTTCGCCGTCTGTTTGTAAAAGCATTACGCCAACTCGCACCTTGCTCTCAGCTTCAGTCACTCTTTCCCTTCAGGTCCTTAGACTTTTAAACTATTAAACTATCAAGTGTTGGCCAGCGTTCTTTTGCTGTCTCAGGACCGTCAGCCTGGAATAGACTTCCGATCTGCCTTCGCCTAACACCTACCCTTTCTGTTTTTAAATCCAATTTCACAACCCACCTCGTTCCTCTACAACGAATTCTATAACTACCTCGGTTTGTGTACTGTTTTTCAATATTACTTACTGTAAGGTAGTCTTTGTCAATTGTATGCGTATGCCTGGTGTGTGAAGCGCGCTAGCGTGCTTTGATTTGAGTTGTCAAAATTTGGTGCCCTATAAATACTGTAATTATTATTATTATTATCATTATTACCTATTAGCATTACAGATTACTGATGCCCTGACAGCGTGTAGCATTTTTAGTGTTATGTATGCATACATACCCATATTTAAGACATAATGATTTCATGACGTGCAGACATTATTAAACTAAATTTAAAATGACGTGGATATGATGATACTTTTGTGGCACTAGTTTCGTTTTAAGGTTATGGAGTCATGTAGGACGGACAGAGGAAAAGACAGACAGAGGAAACAAACAAACAACAACAACAACAACAACACAAAACTCCGATGAATTGACAACATTGCTGAATGGACAGAAAAACTATTTGCTGAGACACAGGCTTTGGCACACAACCGACAGATCTGGAAGACTGGTGAATAGTTCTATAATGCGGCGCCTTAACGACTTTTACGAATTCAAGGGAATAGGAGAAGAGGAAGTAATGGATAACAAAGCACGAGATGCTGCTCATTTCTTAAAGCTACATTACATAAGCCTTAAACATATTCATTTCCGTTCTTATTCTGTATACATAGCGATGGAGAGTATTCTACGTGCTTGCTGAACAGTGCTAGTGGCATGAAGCAGTAGTAAGATAAGTGGTAAGTAAGTAAGTAAATAAGTAGTAGTTAGTAAGTAGTAAGTAGTTAAGTAGTTAAGTAAGTAAGGTAATAGTAAGTAGATAGTAGTAAGTAAGTAGTAAGTAAGTAGTAAGTAAGTAGTAGGTAGTAGTAAGTAAGTAGTAAGTAAGTAGTAGTAAGTAAGTAGGTAAGTAAAGTAGTAAGTAAGTAAGTAGTAGGTAGTAGTAGTAAGTATGTAGGTAAGTAAGTAAGTAGGTAAGTAATGTAAGTAGTAGTATAGTAAGTAATAAGTAGTAAGTAAGTAAGTGTAAGTAAGTAATAAGTAGGTAAGTAAGTAGGTAAGTAAGTAAGTAGGTAGGGAGTTAAAGTAGTAGTAAGTAAGTAAGTAGTAGTAAGTAAAGTAGTAGTAGTAAGTAAGTAAGTAAGTAAGTAAGTAGTAAGTAAGTAAGTAAGTAAGTAGGTAAGTAAGTAGATAAGTAAGTAATAAGTAGGTAAGTAATAGGTGAGAAAGTAGTAGTAGGTAGGTGAGTAAGTAAGTAGTAGGTAGGTGAGTAAGTAAGTAGTAAGTAAGTAGTAAGTAGTAAGTAAGTAAGTAAGTAATAAGTAAGTAAGTAGGTAAGTAAGTAAGTAGTAGGTAGTGAGTAAGTAAGTAGTAGGTAGGTGAGTAGTAGGTAGTAAGTAAGTAAGTAGGTAGTAAGTAAGTAAGTAGTAGTAAGTAAGTAAGTAAGTAGTAAGTAAGTAAGTAGTAGTAAGTAGTAAGTAGAAGTAGTAGGTAGGTGAGTAAGTAAGTAGTAGGTAGGTGAGTAAGTAGGTAGTAAGTAAGTAAGTAGGTAGTAAGTAAGTAAGTAGGTAGTAAGTAAGTAAGTAGGTAGTAAGTAAGTAAGTAAGTAGTAAGTAAGTAAGTCAGTAGTAAGTAAGTAAGTAAGTAGGTAAGTAAGTAGTAGTAGGTAGGTGAGTAAGTAAGTAGTAGTAAGTAAGAGGTAAGTAAGTAAGTAGGTAGTAAGTAAGTAGGTAGTAAGTAAGTAGGTAAGTAAGTAAGTAGTAGATAGTAGTAAGTAGTAGTAAGTAAGTATAGGTAAGTAAGTAGGTAGTAAGTAAGTAGGTAAGTAAGTAAGTAGGTAGTAAGTAAGTAGTAGGTAAGTAAGTAAGTAGTAGGTAGGTGAGTAAGTAAGTAAGTGAGTGAGTTAGTGAATGAGTAAGTAAGTATGTAGGCAAG
>CM060314.1:95971394-95991394 GCA_030674185.1 Monoplex corrugatus | reverse complement strand
ACGTGGAAAAGCAAACATACTTTGCTGAAGCTTTATGGCCGACAGTAGGCTATGAGTACACATGGCTTTATTGCTCTGTTGTAAATCTTCATCGTGTCCTGGAGATATGCCTTTAAACACAGGCCGCTCGGGACTGGAAAGAATGCAGGTGGTGGCAAGAGTCTTCATACACGACAAGCACTCGTCTTTGGCATTGTTTTGTTATCGATTGGAATTTGGACTTGTTACAGGTAGTAAGGTACGACTCTTGTGGTTCTGGTCGTTGTTCCACGTACATGTTCTTGAGCCATTGGAAATCCCCACCCACTGGCTATGTCTTGGGGCAGATATGCTTTTTTTTCAAGTATCGTCGCACTCAGGGAGGTTACTTTTGTGCTCACCTCCCCCCCCCCCCCCCCCCGTCTCACTTTTCTACGCCACCTTAATGGCCGCAGAAGCTGGCACAGTTTTTACACTATGATGATAATGATGTCGATGAGGATGATTATCATGATGCTGTGTGGAGTTCTATCTACTAGGAGTAAAACTGCGTGACAAGGTTGTACTCTTCGCTTACTATCATATTATATCCTGGCGTCAACCAGGCCCCAGAGATACACCTGCGGTGTTGGTCAAAAGATTTGAGCAACATCCTCAATGACGCATCCGTGAAGTGGATGAGACTCGACTGTGTGGTTCCAGTCTTCCCAATGAGCCCATAGCACGCCCAACTCTGGGTAGGAGCCGGTTAGAGCCGAAATGATTTTTGAAGGGACTGATGGTGATTCAAACCCACAACCTTCCAGTCGGTAGGCCGTTGCGCTGAACACTCCACCCTGCGACTGGTCTGATATGCTTCTTTGTTTGTTTGCTTTTGTAGGTTCGGTTTCATCTGATGTGTGTATGCAGGTTGTTTGGTCCACACTGTGCAGTCAGTATGTCGCTGCATAGTCTGCATGCTCCGTCTTTGGTAGGTGTGCACGCTGGGTGTTTTCATGTTTCCATAAGCCACCCAACACTGACAAAACTTACAGGATCTTTCACGTGCCTATTTGATGTTCTGCGTGCATCATCATCATCATCATCATCATCATCATCAAGTGCCTTGCAACATGGCGTTGGCGATCATGGCCTTCCATATGATTCTATCCCTTGTTGCCGCAAGCACATCTTCCACCCTCTCTGTCTTCAGCCACTCTGCAAGTCTGTCCAATATCTTTCCCTGGGTCTACCTGGTGTTCTCTTTCCCTCCAGCTTTCCTGTTGTGACCAGATGCTCCAATTCCCCTTTCCTCATAAAATGACCTACAAATGTTGCCTGTCTTTTCCTAATCTTCCTTATAAGTGATCTACTTGTGTCTGTCTCTATCAAGACTGTCTCGTTTGTTTTCTTTGCTTTCCATGGAACTCTAAACATTCGTCTAGGAAACCACATCTCGTCTGCCTCAACCTTGTTCTGGCTTTGCTTGTTGAGTGTCCACGCCTCACAACCGTACAACAGTATTGGTTCTATATAACTTTCAAGAACTCTCTTCCTGCATACACACATTAAAGGTGGAGTAGGGGTAGGGGATGGGACTGGGCATTGGCAAGTCTACACACCTGTTTACCCTGCAGATGTGACAAAATCTCCACCCTGCACCCGTACCCACCAACCTGTAGGTGTGGGGAGTTAGAATGGAACCAAGACCATTGGATTGGAAGTCTCACGTTCACCCACTTGATTACCGTGCCCGTCAATTGTGGGCATAGACTGGAGATAGAGCAAGATTCAGTATCAACACTGACACCGTCGGTTAACCTTGACTCCCGCATTCTATCCACTAATTGTAAAAACTTAACCTTTTGACTCCCTCAGCCTATCAACTAATTGTAAAAACTTAACCCTTTGACTCCCGCACCCTATCCACTAATTGTAAAAACTTGACCCTTTGACTCCCGCACCCTATCCACTAATTGTAAAAACTTGACCCTTTGACTCCCGCACCCTATCCACTGATTGTAAAAACTTGACCCTTTGACTCCCGCACCCTATCCACTAATTGTAAAAACATAACCCTTTGACTCCCTCAGCCTATCCACCAGCTTCCCGCAGAAATCTTAAAAAGTCAAAAATATTATAAATGGGAGATTTGTCGTTTAGTGTAACTCTCTCCACTCCTCCCCAGCCCTCATTTTCTCTATTTTTCACTGACATCTTTAAAGTACGATTTCTGATTTTTTTAAAAAAAATTTTCAGAAGGAATGAAAATGATTTTATTTTGTTATTAATAAGAATAAATTCATAAAACAGATGCATACACAGAAAAGTGGTACTGTGTTTTCATTCATATCATTATTTCTGTTTAATTTTTCCTGTTGCTTCTTTTTCATAGAGTTCGATTTCTGAACCATCGTGTTCGTATCTGAAAGACATATGTTGAAATTCTGAACATTTTTGTATTTTTTTAACTTGAAGAACTTCTCTTTTGTGGAGATTTTTCACCTAAAATTGACACCTAAAATGTAGTAAATTCTGTTTTATTAAATATTCACTTTTGAACGCGATTTGGTTTGTTTGTTTTGAAGTGGCTGGCCGATTTTATTGAGTGTTCGAAATTTAAAAACTTCCCTTAGTACGTAACCATAAGTTGGTAGAACCTTATGGCAAGATCAGCGCGTAAGTTTTATGCGCAGGTTTCCCGCTGTGTCAAGATAATTTGGGATGTAACTTTCTATCACATGACATTTGCAGTATTAGTGCATTGTGAAAATGTAGAAATACACGACACATGGAAAACGGAAAGATGAAGACACGTTTGACTGCAACAACTGGGATACAGACGGCAAAGAGCATGTACAAACTGATAAACATGTCTGCACTGTCGGCAAACTGAACCATTCTCCAAAGTTGCCGATCAAGAAGGAAGACAACAACAGTCCACCAGTGGAAGATCCAAGGAACAGGACAAATCAGACACATCTTTCACTGTTAACATCTTTGGGCCAACAGCAAGGGACCAACCTAACACTGCATATGCCAACATCAGTACGGAAACGGCCCAATGTCCTGCGCTTCAAATCGACACAGGCCAAGCAGGTCAACGTGACCCATACCAAGTCTTCAGAAAGATGTCCAAACGACCCCCCTCAAACCCAGTAAACGAATCTATACGGGTATGCAGGTCAACGTGATTCCATACCAAGTCTTCAGAAAGATGTCCAAGTGAACCCCCCCCCCCCTCAAACCATGACGACTATACAGGTGCAGGTCAACGTGATTCCCATACCAAGTCTTCAGAAAGATGTCCAAACGACCCCCCTCAAACCCAGTAAGATGAATCTATACGGGTATGCAGGTCAAGTGATCCATACCAAGTCTTCAGAAAGATGTCCAAGTGAACCCCCCCCCCCCCCCTTCAAACCAGTAAGACGAATCTATGCGGGTATGCAGGTCAACGTGATCCCATACCAAGTCTTCAGAAAGATGTCCAAGTGAACCCCCCCCCCCCCCTCAAACCCAGTAAGACGAATCTATGCGGGTATGCAGGTCAACGTGATCCCATACCAAGTCTTCAGAAAGATGTCCAAGTGAACCCCCCCCCCCCCCTCAAACCCAGTAAGACGAATCTATGCGGGTATGCAGGACAATGTGATCCCATACCAAGTCTTCAGAAAGATGTCCAAGTGAACCCCCCCCCCCCCCCTTCAAACCAATAAGACGAATCTATGCGGGTATGCAGGTCAACGTGATCCCATACCAAGTCTTCAGAAAGATGTCCAAGTGAACCCCCCCCCCTCCCCCTCAAACATAGCAATTACGTAGAGGTCAACGTATCCTACCAGTCTAAACAAGATGTCAACGAACCCCCCCCCCCCTCCAACATAGACGAATACGGTATGCAGTCAACGTATTAACGTCAAGGGTATAATGGAACTGCAATGCTCATACAAGGACCAGCACTACAAAGGCATGTTCTACGTGGCTGAGACATCAGTCACTCCCAGCCTGTCCTCTGGCTTCTTCATGATGGTCTCCGGGGCTTGTGGTCTGACTGGACGAGGACCTGATGCTGACCATAGATGTACTAGTGGAATCGCTCACAGCCAAACACAATCGCATACATGTATGTGTGTATGTTTGTATGTTTGTATGTATGTATGTATGTATGTATGTATGTATGTATGTATGTATGCATGTATGTATGTATGTATGTATGTATGTATGCATGTATGTATGTATGTATGTATGTATGTATGTATGTATGTGTGTGTGTATGTATATATATATGTATGTATGTACTTACGTACGTACGTAAGCACATATGTATGTATGTATGTACATGTATGTATGTATGTATGTATGTATGTATGTATGTATGCCTGTATGTCTGTTGTATGTATGTATGTAAGTATGTATAAGCATGTATGTATGTATGTATGTATTATCTATCTATCTATATATATATATATAATATGTCTATCAACCAAATATATATGTACAAACATAGACCCTACATAACTACACATACACCTCTCTCTCTCTCTTCTCTCTCTCCCTCTTTCTATCTGTCTGTCTCTGTCTGTCTGTCTGTCTCTCTCTCTCTCTCTCTCTATCTCTCTCTCTCTCTCTCTCTCTCTCTCTCTCTCTCTCTCTCTCTCTGTAAGTCTAATCACAACCTTAGAGCAAACCAGACGAGCGACTCGTGTCAGTCAGCCAGCCAGTCAGGCAAAGCGTAATGACCTTCCCACCTGTCCCCAACCCTACGGACCAGCTGCTGAGATTTCTCTTGGGGGTTGGAGTTGGGAGGGTAAGTCTTGCAGAGAATGCGATAAGCGGTCATCTACCTTTCAACGCCAGGAACTGGACCCACATTCAGACCTAGACATTCCTCTGTATGGAACTGACCTCCCACCCCCACCCCCACCCCTGTTTTCTTTTCCTCCATTGCCCTGTTGTTGGTAAACCCAGACCTGATTAATTAAAGATACCATCTAGTCGGAATGCTTAAGACCGCACGCTATGGCACAGGAGATGGTAGTGAGGGTGGTGTGTGGGGGGGGGAGGGTGTAGAGTGTTGAAGAGGTTTGGTGATGTGTGCTCAGGGACTAAAGGTGGGTGGGTGATGTCAGAGTCCATCGTCTGATTTGCCCACTTTGTGAAGAGAATAGAAAAGTGGGGGAGAGATGTTTGGTGATCTAATTTTAGACTCGCTGGAGCAGAGCTCTTGCCAGACGAGACAAACCTATTGCTGATTGTAACGTTAATGTTTGTTCCATAACCCTGAAGTTGTAAGGGAACGAGGTGGTGAGATATTAAGTTTTTTTTTTTTTTTTTCTCGGAGCTAACATTATGATGGTGCTGCCCATTTTCTTTCCCTCGATATTTACCTTTCTCCATTTTAAATATCCTCTAAGCCATGTCAGGTTTGAGGGTTATTGTTATTTTTGGTTTAAGCTCAGCCGATTGCGTAGAGTCATATCAGGGCCATATAGTTTTAAGACATATACAATACTTCAAAAAACAAAAGAAAAAAGAAAAGAAAAAATACACATATCGATGCATTCACGCACATAATTAATGAGATGCCCCTGGCGTTGACCACTCCTCCAACTGATCGCACAGGGATTTATTAAAAAATCATACCTGTATACAACTTTGAACATAACTAAGAACAACAAAACATATACAAAAACAGACCTAAATTACCTAAAATTGCTTCTTCATATCTCATTTCCCTAGAGCCGAAATTGCTCTCAATACATGTACCTACTTATCAATTCTAAGAGAAAGTAAGTAGGACTTTATCGAACACATACAGATGAATGGACCAGCAAGGCAGAGAATATAGGAAGAAATGACAGAAAGCACAAGGAGGAAAAAAAAAGAAGTAAAATAGTGACAGAAAAGAGGAAAATTCTAGCACAGAATTTCCATGATTGATTTGGTTCGGTTTTTACCTCGTCACCCACACCTCAGGTGATATGGCCGACGGGGATAACCATCTCAGGGAAGTGGGGAAAGGGGGACTTATCTAATCCTATACTGACACCACCAGAACAACAATGATGTTAAGATGGGACAGTCAAAAAACCAGTTTTAATGGGGGCGGGGGGGGGGCTTATCTATTCTATTCTGACACCACCAGAACAACAATGATGTTAAGATGGGACAGTCAGAAAACCAGTTTTAATGGGGGCGGGGGGGGGGCTTATCTATTCTATACTGACACCACCAGAACAACAATGATGTTAAGATGAGACAGTGAAAAGGCCAGTTTTAATGTACCGCATTCCGGGATTTGAACCCACAACTATTAACATGTGAATCCGACGCTCAAACCACCTGAGCTACTGGGGCCCGCGGAATTTCCAGAAGGCGGGCATATATTTGTACTGAAAGAGTCCCCGGCATCCCCACGGGGGAGGGGGGGGGGTTGAAGCTGGCTTCTGGCAACATAAAGATACACAACATGCACACCTACCAAAGATGGAATATGCAGACTATGCAGCAACAAACAGCCTGCATGGTGTTGGCTAAACAGCGTGCATACGCACATCCGACAACATTCGAAACGCTAAAAAAAAAAAAAAAAAAAAAAAAACCACACACACACACACAAACCGCGTAACTAAATAACGAACTAATTAACTAACCAACTAATTAACTAACCAACCATCCAACTAACTAACTAACTAAATAACTAACTAATTAACTAACCAACCAACCAACCAACTATGTAAGTAAGTAAGTAACCAACCAACCACCCAACTAACTAACTAACTAACCAACAATCCAACCAACCAAGTAACTAACTAACCAACCAACCAACCAAACAAACAAACAAACAAACAACCAAACAACTAACTGAGTAAGTAACTAAACAACCAACCAACGAACCAACCAACGAACCACCCAACCAACCAACCAACCAAATAAATAAAGAAAGAAAGAAATAGATAAATAAATAAGTAAAAAATAAAAAATAAATAAAATAAAATAAAATAAAATAAAATAAAATAAAATAAAATAAAATAAATAAATAAATAATAACGGGACCTCTGCCTCTTCGCTGCCTGGCCTTATGGATGGTGGTAGGTGTTCAGGCACTACCGTAATTAATACCCAAGTGGGTGTCAGTCTCCATCGTCTGGCTTACTCATTCAGGGTAACAATCTCTCTCTCGGGTTGCCAAAATTGGTAATAACTGTAGGGGCCAGCAATAGATCTGACGAATTGGATGTAGGCTCTCTGGGGATGCAGCGTACCACAGCAGACTTACCGCAGACTAAACTTTAAATCAAAGACGTATCCTATCGTTAGAAATGTCATCAGACGATTAAAACTGGTTCAGCAACTCTCTTTTTCTTTGCGTTGAGTGCCAACGCGCGTACAAACACGTGTATTAAGGCACGCGCAGTTTCAGTTTCTCAAGAGGACGTCTCCGCGCTCGGAACGAATTCCATATGCACTAACGTCACAGGTGCCACGTGCATGGTGATCATGGCAAAACCTTAAGCCTGCACATAAACCCATGAGCTGGCCAGGTTCTGAGGTCCTACCTAGACTATGTTTTACCCAGTCTATATTTTATACTGGTATTTTATCAGTCTACCACTGGAATAATCTTGGTTACATGTAAATATAAAGTAAATGAATAAATAATGAAAGGTCTGACTCACAACACAACTAGCTATTCTGTATAAACGCGTCTCACATGACAGAACCCGCCCCCTAGTCAATGCCCAAATGCTCAGCAATCTATCAACTAGGTGAAGCCAATATTTTGTTAATCATCTATAGGTAAGTAAGCAAGTAAGTAAGTAAGCAAGTAAGTAAGCAAGCAAGCAAGCGAATGAGTGAATGAGTGAGTGAGTGAGTGAGTGAGTGAGTGAGTGAGTGAATAAGAAGTAAGAAGGTGAATAAAAACCCAGACCCAGCAATCCCCTACTTTACCCCGTTACCGCTTCCCAGGACGTGGACCAGGGATTGGACTTTACTATAGGAGACAAAGCCTCTCAGATAAAGCAGCTGGACCAGATCAAATAACATCTTAGGTCATCAAAGCATGCAGAGAGACTGGCATAGCATGGCTGCACAGGAGTTTCAGTCAGGTATGGAAGGGTAGATAAGTCCCTGATGACTAGGAAAAAGCAACTGTCATACCCCTATGGAAAAAAAAAAGGAAAAGAAATTATAAGGCATGCCGGGGCAGCTCGCTTCTCAGCCACAAAGGGAGAATATATGCTAATGTTCTGGAATAGAGAGTTAGACCAACGTAGAACCCTGAATGAGGCACAGTTTGGATGTAGGAAAGGAAGACGATGTTCAGATACAAACTTCGCCCTTTGACAGATGTCTGAAAAGACCACAGTGTATGACAAAGAACTAAATATGGCATTTGTTGACCAAGAGAAAGCCTTCGACATAGTAGAGAGAAATATGCTGTGGGCAGTTCTAGAGACCTACGGCCTTCAAGGACAGTTATGAGAGAATGACATGGCGATAAACCAACACAGTCGAATCGCAGTGAGAACACCAAACGGCCTCAGTGATTGGTTTGATGTAAAAACAGGAGTGCGTCAAGGTTGTGTTTTGTCCCCTCTATTGTTCATTATTTACATGGACAGGATCACAAAGGACGCAAATCCAAATCTTGAAGACCTGAATGAATCACTATTTGCTGATGACCAAGATCTAATTAATGAAGATGCAGAGGAGTTACAGGAACACCAATGTGGCTTGAAGGCAAGCTGTGAAGATTATAACATGAAATTCAGCGTGTCCAAAAGAGAGGTTATAAAGATAAGCAGAAGCCTAGGCAAGCTGGAATTACAGGTCAACAGCAATGAACTGAAACAATTTGATGAAGTCAAATATTTAGGAAGCATCTTAACACAGAATGGCAGCATGGATAGGGAAATTGAAACAAGAATCCAGAAAGCAAATGCAACGATTGATCGGCTGTCCCCTCTGCTATCACATCCACACATATCTATAGATACAAAACGTCAACTAAAATGCTTTATTTGTGTACCAACTCTTTGTTATCAGTGCCAGACATGAGCACTTCATAAAAGAAAAGAAAGCAGTGTGCGAAGTGACCTGTCTCAGAAAGACAATGAATGTCACACGTCGAGACAAGATCAGAAATAAAGTCATTAGAGACACCGTGGGGACTGTGCCATGTCTAGAATACATAGTAAAACAGAGGCTGAAATAATTCACCTCACGAGGCATCCAAGCGAACAGCCAACATACAAAGCTTATAACTTGAAAAGGCTTGCATCCAATGGAAGGGGTATCCTAATAAAACATGGATAGAAGAAATGAAAGAAACCACTGAAAAAATCAACCTAACTATGGCAGACGCTGCCCATCTGTCCCACGTCCAAAGCTGCATCTCCCCTCGACGCTTAACGGTACAAGAGGACTGAAAAAGTAATTTATAACATCAGAACGTCGTTTAAGATAAGGCAGTTTCCTTTCTTCAGAATACTTTAAAATGCATACTGAAGGAGCAAAAAGAGCGATGGCGAGACAGAGGCAAACAGACAGACACTGGGAGGGATAGAGAGAGAGACAGAGACAGAAATAGAGACAGAGAGACACAGAGAGACACAGAGAGACACAGAGAGACACAGAGAGACAGACATAATAGAGACAAAGAGACACAGAGAGACATGAGACATAGATAGAGACAAAGAGACACAGAGAGACAGAGACATAGATAGAGACAAAGAGACACAGAGAGAGACACACACACAGCAAAGAATCTCTTTGCCTCAAACATCGAATCGTAAGGATTGGGATTGGAGAAGATAAAGAAGAGGGAGAGAAAATAGACACCGCCATCATAATGCTCCCCCCTCCCTCCACCACCACCCTCCTCCCCAAAAGAAGCTGATATCTCTACCACTCACTGCCCTCTGTGTGTGTGTCTCTCTATCTTATTGTCTCTATCTCTGTCTCTGTCTCTGTCTATCTCTGTCTCTGTCTCTCTCTCTCTCTCTCTCTCTCTGTCTGTCTGTCTCTGTCGCTCTCTGTCTCTGTCTCTCTCTGTGTCTTTCTGTCTCTCTGTCTCTGTCTGTCTGTCTCTGTCTCTCTGCTCTCTCTCTCTGTGTCTCTCAGGGTCACGTGACATCAGTTTCACCAGGTCAAGACAGCGGCAAGTTCCCTGTATCAAACAGTCTGTGCTTATCACAGACAGGGCCACGAGTAGAGAGAGACGTGTGGAGAACACTTTGCAGATATGCCTCACTCCTATCAGTCATTGATGGTTCGACCCTTGACATTGAGAAAGGCCTCCAACAACCGTTTAGATTGTGTGACTCTAGCAACCTTGTGTTTCAGATAGATTATAGTGAAAGTATCGTTGCGCAGCGACATAATCACTCTCTCTGGTCTGTCAGTGGTAGGGAAACCCTTCACAGACTGGGACCAGCCGCTGATATGGGCACGAGCTATCCAAAGACTAGGGAGTCTACTTCTTTTCTGGTTTCGCAATGCAACAGAACATGTACTTTCTATCAGTTAATGCTGATGAGACAAACAGCAAGAGAGAGGGATTATGAGAGAGAGAGAGAGAGAGGGAGGGAGGGAGGGAGAGAGAGAGGGAGAGAGAGAGGCAGACAGAGAGAGAGAGACGCGAGACAGAGACAGAAACTGAGAGTGAGGGAGAGAGAGACGGAGAAGGAGAAAGGGAGAGGGAGAGAGACAGACAGATAGACAGATAGACAGACAGACGCACATACAGAGAGACAGAGATACAGAGAGAGAGAAAACAGAGAGACAAAGATACAAAGAGAGAGAGAGAGAGAAGGAACGAGGGATAAAGACACAGAGAGAGGGAGTCCAGATAGAGACAGACAGACTGACAGAGAGACACAGAGAGACAGACAGACAGACAGAGATAGACAGACAGAAAGAGAGAGCCATTAATGCCTCAAATACGAACCAGAAAAAAGCTCGAAAGAAGAAATGAACGCGTATTTAATACAGCAAACAAGACAGGCGCAAATTTTCAGCCAACTGGCCTTTGTCAAGCGTAAGATTACAAACAAACAAACACTAGATACAAAAAATTGATTTTGCCTCAAATGCGAGCTCGTATCTCCAACACTAAAGAGCCTGAAAACTCTAGGTCAAGACAGCAGTATATTTCATCTCTCAGATACAGAGCTGATCCGATAGGACTGTGAGCGAGAGACTTACACACAGACAGATAGCTTGTGGAGAGTGCTTTGTAAGATACGCCCCAGTCCTCTGTCTCTTGCCGTTGTGTTGGATAGCAGACAGTGAAGACATGGACAGCCCTTGAATGATATCGGCTAGAGTTCTATTTTTCCTTCAAATCTTGGCAAGTTCGTTTTGTTCGTGTTTCTTGCTGTTGTCTTCTGTTCGCTAAGATTTCTTTCTTCTGTTGATTTCTTCTGTCGTTACTTCTTCTTCTTCTTCTTCTTTTTCTTCTTCTTCTTCTTCTTTCTTTCTTCTCTTCTTCCTTTCTTCTTCTTCTTCTTCTTCTTTTCTTTTTTCTTTTTCTTCTTTCTCTTTCTTTTCTTCTTCTCTTCTCTTCTTTCTTCTTCTTCTTCTTCTTCTTCTCTTCTTCTTCTCTTTTTCTTCTTCTCTTTCTTCTTCTTTCTCTTCTTTTCTTCTTCTTCTCTTCTTTCTTCTTCTTCTTCTTCTTCTTCTTCTTCTTCTTCTTCTTCTTCTCTTCTTCTTCTTCTCTCTTCTTCTTCTTCTTCTTCCTTCTTCTTCTTCTTCTCTTCTTCTTCTTCTTCTTCTTCTTTCTTCTTCTTCTTCTTCTTCTTCTTCTTCTTCTTCTTCTTCTTCTTCTTCTTCTTTCTTCTTCTTCTTCTTCTTTCTTCTTCTTCTTCTTCTCTTCTTCTCTTCTTTCTCTTTTCTCTTCTTCTTCTTCTTCTTCTTCTTCTTCTTCTTCTTCTTCTTTCTTCTTCTTCTTCTCTTCTTCTTCTTTTTCTTCTTCTCTTTTTTTCTTCTTTTCTTCTTCTTCTTTCTTCTTCTTTTCTCTTCTTCTTCTTCTCTTCTCTTTTCTTTTCTTCTTTCGCAATTCTTCTTTTCTTCTTTTCCTTACGATTTCTTGTTCTTCTTTTTCTTGTTCTTCTTGTCTTGTTATTGTTTTTGTTCTTCTTCTTCTTCCTCCTTCTCCTTCTCCTCTACTCCTCTTCTCCTTTTTCTTGCTGCTACTGCTGCTGTTGTTGTGTTGCTGTGTAATTGCTGGTGCTGTTGCTGGTGTTGTAATATTGCTTGTAATTCCTGTGTTTGGAAACTCCTTTTGTCAATGGATGCAACAACATGTGTGGGCCTCTGCACATGAATGAATATGAATTGAAACACACACACACACACACACACACACACACACACACACACACACACACCACACACACACAACACACACACATACACACATACACACACACACTCACACTCACACTCCACTCACACGTACACAAATATCTGCACAACACAATAGTACGTACACACATCTTGAGTGAGCAACACAATTGATCAATAGTGAATATTCCAATACACACTTACAGGAAATGACTAAACTCGGACCAAGCCTTACCCAACCAACCACCCACTTAAACAGAGAAAAGACGAGGGGAAATATTTTATATACAAAATAGTGATATACATCAACAGCTATCTTCTGTATTCCTTTCCTGTTTTTAATACGAGCCTTTCCATTTTTTTTCTCGAATGCGTGTACGTCCATTGTTTTGCTACACTGTGCAGGCGGTACGTTGATGCACAGTCTGCGTTTTTCCTCCGTTTTCATGGGCGTGCATATTGGCTGTTTTCATGTCTCCATATGCCAGCCACTGATATGACTTTCGAAGGATATTTAACGTGTATATTTTATATTATGTACGCGTGTACACACGAAGAGTGTTTAGACAACGGCAGTTCTGCACGATTGTTGGCGTGATAGATCGGAATAAGTCTTTACCTCTTTACCCACCAGGCGAAGGTGTCCGAGAGAATCAAACCCAGGACTTTTAGATTAGAAGTTCCATTTTTACCCACTGGACTCCCGCGCCGGTCGATGACGTCAATCGATGCCATCCAACAGAGGAGGATGGGCGCCGCCCTCGTGGTGCTGGCCCCGGGAAACGTTGAGGTCTCTGTCACCTCACTCCCCTACGACCTCAGGGTTATGGAACTATCTAGCTAGATAGGACCTCAGGACCTGGCCAGCTCTTGGGTTTATGTGCAGGCTTGAGGCGTTTGCCGTGATCATTCTGGATCTTCTCCATCACATGGCACCTGTGACGTTAGTGCATATGGAATTCATTCCGAATGCGGAGACGTCATCTTGAGAAACTGAAAGTGAAAACTAAAACTGAAACTGGTTGTCTTGAGACAAGTGAAATATAAACATGCCTGCAATGCGTGTTTGTATTGTTTGTTATTTCTTTGTGGTTGACTCTTGTCAAGATGAACGTCCCTTTCATCAATGTGAATTGTAATATAAACACACGCACGTATGTGTGATAACGAAAACTTACTGCAGCTCGTAGGTAAACTGATGAAAGTGATCACCGCCATTGTGTCTTTTCTATCCTACATTACGGCTCATGGTGCTGGACGATGACAGAAAGCTGACTGATTGATTGATTGATTGATTGATTGATTGATTGATTGATCGATCGATTGATTGATTGATTGATTGATTGGTTGGTTGGTTGGATGGTTGGATGGTTGGTTGGTTGGTTGGTTGGTTGATTGATTGATTGATTGATTGATTGATTGATTGATTGGTTGGTTGGTTGGATGGTTGGTTGGTTGGTTGGTTGGTTGGTTGATTGATTGATTGATTGATTGATTGATTGATTGATTGATTGATTGATTTCGTCCAGTTTTTTTCGTCGGCACCCACCTCAGGTGATATGGCTGACGGGGATAACCATCCCAAGGAAATGGGGGAAAGAGGGGCTTAACTAAACCTAGACAATCACCACCAGAACAACAATGATATTAAGATGGGACAGTGAGAAAGCTAGTTTTAATGTAGCGCACCCTGGGATTCGAACCAACAACCATTAGCATGTAGATGACAGAAAGCGACCGTACCAATATAGTTTTCACATGAAGAACATCCATCGGTCTCGGTGGAATCTTTCCGCCCAACAACCATCTCCAGCCAACAGCTGCTTGACCAGAGCAGTCAAGATATCCTCGTGCAAAGACAAGACAGATGGATTGGACACATTATATGAAGAGAGCAGGATAACATCATCCGGTCTGCTCTTCCTAGACATTAAACGGAAGACGCAAGAGAGGAAGTCTCAAGAACACCTGGGGAAGAACTATCATCATCATCATCATCATCATCATCATCATCATCATCATCATCATCATCATCATCATCATGATGTGCCCTGCTGCGTGGCATTGGTGATCATGGCCCTCCATATGCATCTATCCCTTGTCGGCGCAAACACATCTTCTACCCTCTCTGTCCTCAGCCACTCTGCAAGTCCGTCCAATGTTTTCTGCCTGGGTCTAACTGGTGCTCTCTTTCCCTCCAGCTTTCCCGTTGTGAGTAGGTGCTCTAATTTCTCTCTTGCCTCATAAAATGTCCTACTCAACATTCTTCTAAGAAACCACATTTCAGTTGCCTCAATCTTGTTCTGATTTTGCGTGTTGACTGTCCACGCTCCACAACCGTACAACAGTATCGGTTCTATAGAACATTCTAGAAATCACTTCCTGGTATTATATGATAGAGAGTTGTTTCATCTTCTTGAATGCTGTTTTAGCTTGGCCGAAGAAAGTAAGAGACTTTTAAGACCCTTAAAACACTCTTGGGGTACAATACAGAGACCATCCTAGAACAGGCAGAAGTGGAGAGCGTTCGTTGCTGCCATGCATACGCCAGTGGCATAATAGGCGGTGTATTTATTAAGTAATCACCACAATAATATTCGTATAGCTAACATCAACAGAGTAGGCGCGGGCTGCTTTGGGTCTAGATACGATCGTAGAACTCGTGTGTACACGAGTGTGTGTGTTTTGTGTGTGGTGTGGGGGGGGGGGGAGAAAGAGAGAGGAGAGAGAGAGAGAGAGAGAGAGCGTGTGTGTATAAGAGAGAGTGTGTTCGTGTGTGTGTTCGTGTGTGCGTGCGTGCCTAGATAATGTGTGTGTGTGTGGTGTGTGTGTGTGTGCGCGTGTGTGTGTGTGTGTGTGTGTGTGTGTGTGTGTGTACGTGTGTGTGCGTACGCATGCGTGCGTATGTATGTGTGATGTGTGTGTATATTATGTATGTGTATGTGTAGGGATGATGTGTGTGTATGTGTGTGTGTGTGTGTGCGTGTGTGTATGTGTGTATGTGTGTATGTATGTATGTATGTATGTATTATGTATGCATGTATGTATGTATGTATATAACGTATGTATGTATGCATGTATACATGTATGTAAGTATGCATGTATGAATGTATGTGTGTGTGTGTGCGTGTATGTGTGTGTCTGTGTCTGTGTGTGTGTGTGTCTGTGTGTGCCTGTGTGAGTATGTGTATGTGTGTCTGTGTGTGTGTGTGTGTGTGTGTGTGTGTGTGTGTGTGTGTGTGTGTGTGTGTGTGTCTGTATGTGAGTGTGTGTGTGTCTGTGTGTGTCTGTGTCTGTGTGAGTGTGTGTACTTGTAATTAAAAACGAGGGACAGGCAAACTCTCACCATCCACATGACGATATAATATATCACTATCATGAAACAACCCTCACCTGTCAACTACCCCCCCCCCCACACACACACACATACACACATACAACTCTCTCACATCCCCCCCTCCCACTCCCCGCGCTACCTATCTACCCCTGCCTCTACTACACCCAGTCCTTAACTAAACTTCCTCTGTCCAGCTCGGCCCTCGCCAAACAGGACTGGAGGACTCTATAAACAGGCCTTTGTGGCCCACTGAAAGCCGGCACCTAAAGCTGGGTACTGAGCAGAGCGGGAACTGTAGACTGCATACACAAACTTGTTGTAACAAGGTTTAACGCCGTCCCCAGGGTTGGGTATGAGTCTGTTTGTTAAAACTTATGAAGGAGGAAGAGGAGGGTTATGGAGGGATAGAGGAGAGGGGAAGAAAAGAGAAAGAGAGAGTGTGTATGGTTTTTAGGGGTGTGGGATGTGGTGTGTGTGTGTTTGGGGTGGGGGTGGGGTGAGGTGGTGTGGAGGAAGAGGAGGACTCAACCAGCATTCCGATCACCAGTTTTGTTAACTCAAATCGCCTGAAACCTGAACGTCAGATTCGAAAGGTTCGGGAATGAAGACGTGAAAGAGTGGGACTAACCATCCCACCCATTATTACACACAGAAATTGGTACTTTTGGGGTAGAAAACTATTACAGCTTTTTCTTTGAATTGTACACTTTTTTGTTTGTGTTTGGTTGTTGTTCTTGTTGCTGTCGCTGCTGTTGTTGTTGTTGTTGCTGCTGCTGCTGCTGCTGCTGCTGTTGTTTGAGTAAAATACGAACAACGCCATTTCAGCAGCTAATTGTCTTCTACCTCACAGGACACTTTGTGTGTGTGTGTGTGTGTGTGTGTGTGTGTGTGTTGTGTGTGTGTGTGTGTGTGTTGTTTGTTTGTTTGTTTTGTTTTGTTTGTTTTTGTTTTTGGTTTGTTTGTTGTTGTTGTTGTTTTTGTTGTTGTTGTTGTTGTTGTTGTTGTTGTTGTTGTTGTTGTTGTTGTTGTTGTTTTTGCATCAGCCTGATAGAGCACCAATGTGGCTAAATGTCACCAAACCAAGGGCTGTTATCTGTCAACCTACCGCTCTTCATATAAGGAGGTAATATAGACCACATTTTGTACACGTCACAGTGGAAAATCCCCCATCTATTCACACATACCATGGTCAAAAAGTGATAATCATATGAGAGAGATTGGTGTAGTTTTCTTGCTTTTTATGTAAAATCAGCTGGCGCCAGGAACTAGAGCACTCTGAATTCATTGTCAGTAAAAAGATAATGAAGATAAAGCAATATGAGAATGGGAATGGAATCATGTTCATAATGCTGACCTCTCCCCCCCCGCCTCCCCCTCAAAAAGTGAAGATGTTTACCGGCTCATTCTCCACACAACTTCAGCGTTATGGGACGACTTTGGCTTTTACCCTGTAAATCAAAACACGATACCTTTCCTGAAAACAGCAACTTATCGGACGTCAACAGATATTTCCATAAGGAAGTGAAGATATATTTTAAAACTACAGAGTGGCTTCAGGGTGCAGTTGATTCTTGCTTTAGCAGGGCACTGTAATACAGCAGATAATGTGCTGGACGTCTAATCCAGAGATCGCGGGTTCGTTTCCCCGTGCATGAATAAAGTTGTCATAATGGCTACCTGGTTGAACCTGGCTCTCAGTTACAAAAAAGGCTACTTACTGCGTAAAGTTGTCCTTTTACACATTTGTAACCTTTATATGTTTAGAGTGCCAAAGGCTAGCTGTAAGACAGATCCTGTGGGACTTGAATTCTTAGGTTTTGAGTTGTGAAGTCTTTTTCTTTATTTATTCATTTTCAAGTTTCCACTACTGTATGACTAAAAAAATAAATAAATAAATAAAATAAAATTTTAAAAATTTAAAAAAAGGTGGGAGGGAGGGAAAGTCCCTTTCTTGCAGGTCCGAAGATGTTTCGAGAACTCACCACCACCAAACTAATAGCTACACTTTGCTGTTACCACCACCACACCACCACACCAACCACCACCACCCCAACCACCACCACCAAACAACCAACCACCCAGTTCACAAGACTTCAACAAGAAACCCCCGAGCTTCATTAC
This sequence comes from Monoplex corrugatus, assembly GCA_030674185.1. Lineage (NCBI taxonomy): Eukaryota > Metazoa > Mollusca > Gastropoda > Littorinimorpha > Ranellidae > Monoplex > Monoplex corrugatus. The sequence goes on along the minus strand of CM060314.1, from coordinate 95,973,624 downwards.
AGAGCCATGATGGCGACACTAACTCAACACGGCTCGGGCCCTCCCTGTTTCCGTGTCAAACGCCGAGTCCATTTTGAGGCAAACAAACCTCATTACCCTCTGCCATTGAAAGCGTGTTGGCCCTGTGGCCCCGGCAATTGAGCACCCCGACACTACTAGCAACTCAGTGATGAGTGAGGTCTTCATTGAAACAGACAAGCCCCTGTGACCAGTCCTCGGGGACTTTAACCCTTTTTGGCTCCAGCACCCTATCCACCAACTGCAAAAACCTTACCCTTTTGACTCCTTCACCCTTTAGGAAGCTGGTGGAAAGGGTGAAGGAGTCAAAGGGTTAAGTGTTTGCTTTGCTAGCATGGTTCTCAATGCAGGATGCTGGTGGACAGGGTGCGGGAGTCAAAGGGTTAAGTTTTTGCTTTGCTAGCATGGTTGACAATGCAGGATGTTGGTGGACAGGGTGCAAGAGTCAAAGGGTTAAGTTTTGGCTTTGCTAGCATGGTTGACAATGCAGGATGCTGGTGGACAGGGTGAGGGAGTCAAAGGGTTAAGTTTTGGTTTTGCTAGCATAGTTGACAACGCAGGATGCTGGTGGACAGGGTGAGGGAGTCAAAGGGTTAAGTTTTGGCTTTGCTAGCATAGTTGACAATGCAGGACGCTGGTGGACAGGGTGCGGGAGTCAAAGGGTTAGCCTTCTGACTTCCGCATCCTGCATTGTTAATTAACCATGCCGGCCAAGCAAAAAACTTAACCCTTTGACTCCCTCACTCTATCCACCAGCTTTCTCTGCAGGAAGCAGGGTCAGGGAATCAAAGGGTTAAGTGTTTTTTTTGCAGTTGGTGGATAGTGTGCGAGAATCAAAGGGTTAACAACTGCTGTCAACATCTGCCAGCCTGTTTCCGTAAAGGGAGTCATGAATATGGATGAACATGAGCAGCATATTATGAGCTCAGAAGGAAAGACAAGGAGTGAGCAACGTAGCCTCGTTAAGTGTTACAGGTCAGGCCTATGTAAGCCATCACAGTGTTGATGGACAGCACAGCAGGTGGCAGTATTCCCCAAACCTGGTTATCGCCGGGTTGTGTGATGTTAGTAGTATGTGAGGAATGTAACCCTGACGTGGGATTTTCCTCCGTTAAACATCATTATACTGACATCATTATATGACATCATTATACTGACATCATTATACTGACATCATTATACTGACATCATTATACTAACGTCATGTGCCAGCGTTCTTTGTCTCCTTAATCATTGCAACATGATCAGTGAACATTCACTTGTCTTCTGTGTTTGGCTTGATTTTCAACAAGGCTGACAAACTCATGGCATATATAGAAGCTATCGATCTGCATCTTATTATTGCATTATTGGTGAAGATCTATGATCTATGTATGGATCTATCTACGTATCTATGTATGTATGTATGGATGTATGTATGTATGTATGTATGTATGTATGTATGTATGTATGTATCTATCTATCTATCTATTACATGTATTATCTATCTATCTATCTATCTATCTATGTATCTACCTACCTACCTATCTATCTATCTGTTTGTCTGTCTGTCTGTCTGTCTCTCTCTCTGTCTACTAGCTATCTATTATCTATCTGTCTGTCTGTCTGTCTGTCTACCCATCCACACACACACACACACACACACATGTAGATATGTATCATAGATTGATAGAGACATACAATCATGCATGCATACATCCATACATACAAATTTTATACATATACACAAACATACATACATAATACAAACATACATACATCCATACATACATAAAACACATAGATCACATACATCACATCATACAAAACATACATACATACATACACATACATACATACATACATACATACATACATACATACATACATACATACATACATACATACATACATACATACATACATACTACATACATACTATATACATACATATCAACTTCGTCTCTACAATCTTTCTGTTCAGTTCTTTATATACATTATAATATCGAGTGCTTCAAGAGATCGCTCAAGCGATCAGTACTGCCAAGGGGAAAAAAGTCACGCTACCAGAAGCTCCTCCAACCTTCAACACGGCAGGAGGCAGCAAACTGTGGCCTGAAAAGTCTGTGGCATCCGGAACATGGAAGTAAGGTCTGCTGAATGAAGCGGACGACTGGGAGTGCACAGCAGGTCTTCCACATCGGAAAAATCATCAGCAAGAGTGGCATGAGAC
>CM060314.1:95961394-95966394 GCA_030674185.1 Monoplex corrugatus | reverse complement strand
CTGTGTTGTTGAACCAGAATGAGCAGCGTGGGATCAAAACCACTGAAGCTGGGCGGAACACAGAGAGAAAAGAAGAATGGAAGAGAAGAATAGAAGAAGAGAATGAAGAAGAAGAATGCGAAGAAGAAGGAAGAGAAGAATGGAAGAAGAAGAGAAGAAGAAAAAGAAGAATTGAAGAAGAAGAACGAAGAGAAGAACAAAGAAGAACAAAGAAGAACATAAGAAAGAAGAACTAAGAAGAAAGAAATTATGCTGCCAGAGAATGGGGAACATGTATGCGCTGCAAGCGCATCTGGTTATACTAAAAGTGATGTTCAGACAATGTATACATGTGTGTGTGTGTGTGGTGCGTGTGTGTGTGTGGTGTGTTTGTGTGCGTGCTCGAGTGTGTGTACATGTCTGTGTGTGCGTTTTGTGTGTGTATGTTTGCGTGTGTGCTTTGTGTGTGTGTTTGTGTGTGTGTGTGTGTGTGTGTGTGTGTGTGTGTGTTGTGTGTGTGTGTGTGCTTTGTGTGTTGTGTGCGTGCTTTGTGTGTTTGTGTGTGTTGGTGTGTGTAAGTGTTGTGTGTGTGTATTGTTGTGTGTTTTTGTGTGTATGTGTGTTGTGTGTGTGGGTGTGTGTGTGTGTGTTCTTGTGTGTGTGGTGTGTGTGTGGTGTGTGGTGTGTGTGTGTGTGCGTGCCTGCGTGTGCTGCGTGCACACGCGGTGTGTGTAAGTGTGTGTGTACGAGCCTGCATACAGAAACCTGCTTTTTTTCTTTTCCGTTCTTTTTTCTTTTTCTATTTTCTTGAGTATAAACCGGGGGTGGCGAGGGGTATAGGCTGAAGAAGAGATTGATTTTCCTTGGCCTCTCCCCTGTGGAAGTAAAGAAGCCAAACGCAGCGGTTGTTGGTTGTGGGAGAGCCAAAGAGGGAGTGATCAGGAGGGCGTCAGAAGAAAGCTGAGAGCCCAGGTCCCTGTGTTTGTACAACTACTTGTCCTGGCCTGGCCTGGCCTGGCATTCACACAGCCATCAGGCCCCGTTACACAGACAGACCTGCCTGCACTTTCCACGTAAACGGCCCTTCTTCTTTTGGACAGAGAAAAAAAAGAGATCTGATTTCATATTGACGTGGGGGAGATGCTTGTCTTTGTATGTCTGTTTGTATGTTTGTCTGTCTGTCTGTCTGTTTGTATGTTTGTCTGTCTGTCTGTTTGTATGTTTGTCTGTCTGTCTGTAGGTTATTTTTGTTTGCCTGTCTGTCTGCCTGCCTGTCTGTCTGTCTGCCTGCTGCCTGCCTGTCTGTCTGTCTTTCTGTTGGTTATTTTTGTTTGCCTGTTTGTCTATCTGTCTGTCTGTCTGTCTGTCTGTTTGTCTGTCTTTCTGTCTGTTTGTCTGTCTCTCTGTTGGTCGGTCGGTCGGTCGGTCTCTCTGTCTGTCCATCCGTCCGTCCATCAGTCTGTCTGTCGGTCTATCTTTCTGTCTGTCTGTCTATCTGTCCGTCCGTCCGTCAGTCCTTCTGCCTGTCTGACTGTCTGTCTCTCGGTTGGTCAGTAATCTGTTTATCTGCCTTGTCTGTCTGTCCGTCTGTTTATCAATCAGTGAATTAACTAAGGGTGTTACAGCGTGGCTTACAGGGTCCAGTAGGTGCATGTTTGATATTGTGTGATGTATATATGTAACACGAAGGGTGTTACAGCATGGCTTACAGGGTCCAGTAGGTGTATGTTTGATATGTTGTGTGATGTATATATGTAACACGAAGGGTGTTTAGACATGGCTTACAGGGTCCAGTAGGTGCATGTTTGATATGTTGTGTGATGTATATATGTAACACGAAGGGTGTTACAGCATGGCTTACAGGGTCCAGTAGGTGCATGTTTGATATTGTGTGATGTATATATGTAACACGAAGGGTGTTTAGACATGGCTTACAGGGTCTAGTAGGTGTATGTTTCATATTGTGTGATGTATATATGTAACACGAAGGGTGTTACAGCATGGCTTACAGGGTCCAGTAGGTGCATGTTTCATATTGTGTGATGTATATGTAACACGAAAGGTGTTTAGACACTGACAGGTCTGCACACAGGTTGACCTAGGAGATCGGAAAAATCTCCATTATTTATGCAATAGGCAGAGGCGTCTATTTGGATCGAACCCAGGACCTTCCTTCTGAAGTCTGACCATTCCCATCTGACTACTGCGCCTTTCAGGAAAACAACATCAACAACAACAACAACAAAACCGCTGCTCAATCCTGGTGTTCCGAAACGATAACCTCTCCAAGTACTATATAATAATAATAATAATAATAATAATAATAATAATTAATTACAATATAAGTACTATCCGGGCCCGACTTTGCTCAACTTCGGTGATCGGACGAGATCTACAAATACGGAGTTCAGGATAGTCTGTACACGAGATTCAGACCAAATTTGGACCACATATACAACGTGATACATAAAAATTCTAGATGACCAAGGCATTATTAATAAGATGGCTCGAACTGGGGTGAAATAATTTATGTACTTTAAGGACTTATATCTAAGCTACTTTTTAGCCGACCACACTGAACCAAATTCAAATGGTATAATTGATGGAAAATTAAACGCCCCAAAGAGACTAACTGGTTTCATAGATAAATATTACGCGAAAGGTGTCAGATCGTTAGGATATTTTATATGGCTTGACTGTCTTATTTTCCACTTTACAGGTGTCAGATTGTTAGGATTTTTGATATGGCTTGACTGTCTTATTTTCCACTTTACAGGTGTCAGATCGTTAGGATTTTTGATATGGCTTGACTGTCTTATTTTCCACTTTACAGGTGTCAGATCGTTAGGATTTTTGATATGGCTTGACGGTCTTATTTTCTACTTTACAGGTGTCATATCTTTAGGATTTGATATGGCTTGACGTCTTATTGAGGCTTGTCTGCCAGTGCCTGTGTGTAAACTACAGGAGTAGTTTATTTAGTGGCCGTGCTGTTGTTGCTCCCTCAACCCTGCACTCTCCTGTTAAACTGTTTGTTGTCTGAGTGTCCACGACCTTACCATTATGGCTAGAGCTAAGCTCACTCCAGCCAGGGCCAGCCAGCTAGCTGGGCCACTCTGGGACAAACTAAATATTATTTGAGCAAAGTTACCCTGCATGTCTCAACGGCACGGAGCACTGAGTTCAGTCCGCCATGTTGACAGGCTCACCGACTACCAAGGCTACCCGCCCAGGACTGACCCAGGTGAGAAAAAACAGGATTAAGGTATGAATTGTTCTGTGACTGCAGGAGCAATGTCCCGTTGCAATGAAATACCAGATCCAACGATACAATTCCGACACGATGCAATGCTGTGCGTTACAGCTCAATACGGTACAATATAAAACAATGCAATACAAAAAGGAACCGGAAAAAATACAAAAAAAAGAATAAGAACGCGTATGGCGCCTGTCTTGTCTTGTATTAAATACGCGTTCTTATTCTTTTTTCGTGTGTGTGGTTTTTTTTTCCTGGTTCCTGTTTGCTTGAACGCGGGCAGTCACACTTGTTTTGGAATGCAATACAAAGAAACACACTCCAGTGCCATAGAAAGCAATGCATTATAATGTAATGCATCTAGTGCAACAACAACAAAAAAACCAGCACAATACAATACAATATATTGCAATTCCCTGCAATGGAAACCAATACAATGCAGTGGATTCCAGTGCAATAGAAAGCGACAGACAGAATACAACGCAAAGGAAGACAATGCAATCCAACGCAGTATAAATCAATTCAGTACGATTCAAGGCAATAGAAAACAACATCAGGAGAAGAGTTCTTCATTGTTATGTAGAACCGATACTGTTGTACGGTTGTGAGGCGTGGACAGCCAACACGCAGAGTCAGACTGAGGCAACTAAAAGGTGGTTTCTGAGAAGAATGTTGACAATTCCATGGAGAGCAAAGAAAAAAAACGAGACATTCTTGAAGGAAGCAGACACAAGAAGAACATTACTCAAGAAAATAAGGAAAAGACACGCAATATTTACATGACATTTTATGAGGCAAGAGAAATTAGAGCATCTAGTCACAACAGGAAAACTGGAGGGAAAAAGAACACCAGGTAGACCCAAGGAGAAAAATTTGGACGAACTTGCAGAGTGGATGAAGACAAAGAGGTCGGGGGATGTACTTGCATTGACAAGGGATAGATTCGGATGGAGGGCCATGATCGTCAATGCCATGAGGCAGGGCACATGATAATGATGATGATGATGAGAAAACAATACAATACAGAATACACAAAGCAATACTCATCATCATCATTGGTGCCCTGCCGCATGGCGTTGGCGACCATGGACTTCCAACCATCTCTATCTCTCGTTGCCCCCAGCATCTCCCCCACCCTCTTCATCCCCAGCCACTCTGCAAGTCCGTCCAGCATTCTCTCCCTGGGTCTACCTGGTGCTCTCTTTCCCTCCAGTTTTCCCGTTGTGACCAGGTGCTCCAAATCCCCCTTCCTCATAAAATGGCCTATAAATGTTGCTTGTCTTTTCCTAATCTTTCTTATCAGTGATCTATTTGTGTCTGCCTCCATCAAGACTGTCTCTTTTGTTTTCTTTGCTGTCCATGGAACTCTCAACATTCTTCTGAGAAACCACATCTCGGCTGCCTCAATCTTGCTCTGGCTTTGCTTGCTGACTGTCCACGCCTCGCATCCGTACAACAGTATTGGTTCTATATAACATTCAAGGACTCTCTTTCTGATGTTAATTGATAGGCATTTGTTGGTAAGAATGCTTGTCATCTTCTTGAATGCTGTTTTGGCTTGGCCTATTCTGCCGCTATTTCCGATGTGCAAAACCATGGACAGAAGTAAGAAAAAAAAGCAATACAGTGGAATGCAATACAACGTAATACAATGCAACACTATGCAATAACGTAACAAGAAACACCTGAGGGTGCTGGATGGGACCCAGAACAACAATGCCTCACCACTGATCGGACAATCACCTCAATGCTTGTTATTCCACGT
>CM060314.1:95948894-95951394 GCA_030674185.1 Monoplex corrugatus | reverse complement strand
AGATTTTCCTTTTATTCATTTTTAGCAAGATACAAAAGCAGATATCATTAGCAAATCAGAACCATTTGTATCAAAGACTCAAAGTTCAAAACTGTCCACATCTTCAACAAAAGATTTATCCGCATGGAGGACAGCCACCGTCCACAACGTATAAGACATATAAACATACAGGTAGGGCATAGAGAAAACATGTCTAAATACCAAACAAACATGTCTAAATACCAAACAAACATGTCTAAATACCAAACAAACATGTCTAAATACCAAACAAACATGTCTAAATACCAAACAAACATGTCTAAATACCAAACAAACATGTCTAAATACCAAACAAACATGTCTAAATACCAAACAAACATGTCTAAATACCAAACAAACACGTCTAAATACCAAACAAACATGTCTAAATACCAAACAAACATGTATAAATACCAAACAAACATGTCTAAATACCAAACAAACATGTCTAAATACCAAACAAACATGTCTAAATACCAAACAAACATGTCTAAATACCAAACAAACACGTCTAAATACCAAACAAACACGTCTAAATACCAAACAAACATGTATAAATACCAAACAAACATGTATAAATACCAAACAAACATGTCTAAATACCAAACAAACATGTCTAAATACCAAACAAACATGTCTAAATACCAAACAAGACTCAAATCAAACTTCATCTGAAACTAGGGACAGATATGGCAGCCATTTTTTCTCTGACGTGTGTAAGTTCCTCCTCATTTCTTGTTTGTTTTTTGTTTGTTTGTTTGTTTGGTTGGTTGGTTGGTTGGTTGGTTGGTTGGTTGGTTGGTTGGTTGGTTTTGTTTTTTGTTGTTAGTTTTTGTTGTTGTTTTTTTTCATTACATTCTGCTATCTAGTACAGTGGTAAAGTAAAAGTGATGGCGTTTGTTAGATTTTTTCCCCAGCGAATTTAGCAAAATGGATTTGGAGTAATCGATTGTTGAAGGTATATACTTTTCTTGTATCGTTTCCATCGGTGTGTGTGTGAAGAAGAATGTAGTCTGCATTAACACTTACAGTTCATGTGGAGTGTATTCAGTGCCGTAGTGACGTGACAACGGTGTGTGTGTGTGTGAAGAAGAATGTAGTCTGCATTAACCACTTACAGTTCATGTGGAGCATTAACCCTTTGACTCCTGCACCATGTCAATGGCCATCCTACATTGCCAACCAAGCTGGAAAAAGCAAAAACTTAAGACTTTGATTCCCTCACCCTATCCACCAGCTTCCTGCATGAAGCTGTTAGAGAGGGTGAGGGAGTCAAAAGAGTTAAGTTTTTGCAGTTGTGAACAGGGTGCAGGAGTCAAAGGGTTAACCACTTACAGTTCATGTGGAGTGTATTCAGTGCCGTAGTGACGTGACAATGGTGTGTCAACAAACGAGACCTTTCACGTGAAACACACAGTTGGCCACACACAAGAAGACAGGGACAGTGTTGTGTGTCCTATCTAGGTGAACACCCAAACTACACTGAGTCAATACGGGTGGATCCCTCTCATTACGGGTGCACATCACGCTCAGCAACATCTTCTTCCTCACCGCCCACCCCGACCCCTTTCTCTGTCTGTCTGTCTGTCTTTCCGTTTGCTTATCTGTCTCTCTGTTTCTCTGAAGTCTCTCTGTTTCTCTGAATTTCTGTTTCTCTGTCTGTCTGTCTGTCCCTGTCTGTCTGCCTGTCTGTCTGCCTGTCTGTCTGTCTGTCTCTGTCTCTGTCTGTCTGTCTGTCTGTCTATCTGTATCTCTCTGTCTCTGTCTCTGTCTCTCTCTCTCTCTCTCTCTCTCTCTCTCTCTCTCTCTCTCTCTCTCTCTCTTTATGGATGGACGAAACACACCGACAGACTGACACAGAAGCACACAGGTGTGTACACATATGTATGCATCTATGAACTCGCACGCACGCAGTCACTCACAGACACCCCTCCCCCCAAACACACACACACACACACAATCACAGAGAGAGAGAGAGAGAGAGAGAGAAAGAGAGAAGCACACAAAGCGCACACACATACGTATACATTTACCAGAAGAGATGACTACAGATTAGAAGAAGAAGAAAAGTGAGAAGAATGCAAACAAAAACACTATTGTCAAACCTCTCATCAAGAAACCTTTTCTCGACAAAAACTTGAAAACTATCGTCCTGTCTCTGATCTTCCGTTCTTATCAAAGGTTCTTGTAAAAGTCATTTTTCTTCCTCAGCTTCTTTCACATTTACAATCCACATTGATAAATAAAACAAATTACTCTTTCTCTGGCTTACTGCACTGGTCACAGCATTGAGACGGTCCTCATTCGAGTTGTTAATAATATTCTTGCTACTCTTGATGATGATAACATCTCTGTAACACATCAGTCCCAATTTCTGATTCAGCTAAAAACCTTGGTGTCTGCATTGACTCTACCCTCTCCATGAACAACTTTGTTTCTCAAACTGCCAGATCCTGCTACTATCATCTCCATCGTATAAAGC
>CM060314.1:95923894-95941394 GCA_030674185.1 Monoplex corrugatus | reverse complement strand
ACTTCCAATGTATAAAATATCATTATGTTAGATTTTGATGTCAATGTTTAAACTTCCAATGTATAAAATATCATTATGTTAGATTTTGATGTCAATGTTTAAACTTCCAATGTATAAAATATCATTATGTTAGATTTTGATGTCAATGTTTAAACTTCCAATGTATAAAATATCATTATGTTAGATTTTGATGTCAATGTTTAAACTTCCAATGTATAAAATATCATTATGTTAGATTTTGATGTCAATGTTTAAACTTCCAATGTATAAAATATCATTATGTTAGATTTTGATGTCAATGTTTAAACTTCCAATGTATAAAATATCATTATGTTAGATTTTGATGTCAATGTTTAAACTTCCAATGTATAAAATATCATTATGTTAGATTTTGATGTCAATGTTTAAACTTCCAATGTATAAAATATCATTATGTTAGATTTTGATGTCAATGTTTAAACTTCCAATGTATAAAATATCATTATGTTAGATTTTGATGTCAATGTTTAAACTTCCAATGTATAAAATATCATTATGTTAGATTTTGATGTCAATGTTTAAACTTCCAATGTATAAAATATCATTATGTTAGATTTTGATGTCAATGTTTAAACTTCCAATGTATAAAATATCATTATGTTAGATTTTGATGTCAATGTTTAAACTTCCAATGTATAAAATATCATTATGTTAGATTTTGATGTCAATGTTTAAACTTCCAATGTATAAAATATCATTATGTTAGATTTTGATGTCAATGTTTAAACTTCCAATGTATAAAATATCATTATGTTAGATTTTGATGTCAATGTTTAAACTTCCAATGTATAAAATATCATTATGTTAGATTTTGATGTCAATGTTTAAACTTCCAATGTATAAAATATCATTATGTTAGATTTTGATGTCAATGTTTAAACTTCCAATGTATAAAATATCATTATGTTAGATTTTGATGTCAATGTTTAAACTTCCAATGTATAAAATATCATTATGTTAGATTTTGATGTCAATGTTTAAACTTCCAATGTATAAAATATCATTATGTTAGATTTTGATGTCAATGTTTAAACTTCCAATGTATAAAATATCATTATGTTAGATTTTGATGTCAATGTTTAAACTTCCAATGTATAAAATATCATTATGTTAGATTTTGATGTCAATGTTTAAACTTCCAATGTATAAAATATCATTATGTTAGATTTTGATGTCAATGTTTAAACTTCCAATGTATAAAATATCATTATGTTAACATGTTAGATTTTGATGTTAATGTTTAAACTTCCAATGTATAAAATATCATTATGTTAACATGTTAGATTTTGATGTTAATGTTTAAACTTCCAATGTATAAAATATCATTATGTCAGATTTTGATGTTAATGTTTAAACTTCCAATGTACAAAATACCATTATGTATATTCTGTATGCTGTATGGAGTTCCATATGTCAACAGTGTCTTTTCATATGTGTATAATAGTTTTTTGTTTTTGTTTTATTTCATTTTCGTTGCCACATTGTGTGTTTGATGCCCCGTTTGTCATGAAGCAAAAACGAAATTAAAAAGTTAAAAAAAAACCCCACACACATATAAATAACAAAAAACAAAAGCAAACAAAGAAACCATACAATAACACAAATAAACAAACAAAGGAATTAACACTTGACACAATCCAGAACAGACCAGTGACAAATTTCAATCAGGATGTTATACATAAATCATCAGAATATTCCACAGGACGCTGGCCATGAAACGCAGGCCTACAAATAGTTGATCTGGGCGGCAACACACGCCGCAATGGGCGGAGATGAATTAACGATTGACAAATGGAGCCGCTAGCAACACAGGCCTATGGCAGCAAGCCATTGCACGGACCTTTCTCATTCTGTGACCGACTGGTTCCTGAAAAAAAAAAAATGCTACTAGTGTATCGCATTGAAGATCAAGCGGCAAGACAACTGATCATCGCGACGCCGACCAACACGCTAGTCTTAAAAAAAGAAGGAAAAAAATGGGGGGAAAAAAAAGCTCAAATTTTAGTCGGGTATCAATTATGCGTTTCTCTCTCTCTCTCTCTTCTCTCTCTCTCTTTCTCTCTCTCTCTTTTCTTCATCTGGTTTCCTCAATCCCCTCCCTCCTCCGAAGTTGTCACAGAACACACACACACACACACACACACACACACACACAGAAAATTGTCGCTCACACTGTCGAAGCAGACAGCTCAATACTAGACCCAGTCACGTGACAGGCTCGAAAGGAATTGTATATTTCCTGACAAGTTTTGATATGGTGATTGTCTTTTGGCTGAAGCAATACAAAATTAAAACGTATAAAATTTTACATAATTTTTCATAATCATAAACTTTCGTCGAATTGTTTTCTCTTGAATAGAGGAATAAAAAAGATTTTTGGATTTTAATATTGCGGAAACGAAACCACAACGAACCCTGTCGAGACTTGTAATACTCCAACGTGCTCGCGCGGTGTTGCGAAGCAGACGCGGCGGACTGGCAAGACAGGTCCTGTGAACAGTCGTGTGCCCGTTTGTGGTGTAGGGATCACTCGTATAGCAGAAGCCACTGCGCGGTACGGGCTTGAGTGAAGTCTGATCAACTACGTGCAACAACATCGAGACACTGGGAATTTCGACACTGGATTATTTATTGTGAGTTATGGATTACCGCAAACTCTTGGAGGATTACTGATACATCATCGGACTTGTTATGCATCGGATGCCGTTGTGTGTAGTTTTGTTACGGTGATTTCTGGCACCTGAGCGAGGTGAGCACGTTGCTTCTCTGCAGTGTTGTGTTGTGTGTTGGCCCACTGTGTGATTACTGTTGTGGTGTGTTGGGCTTCCCACCTACCGGTTTACCGGAGTTTATGGCTCACCTGAATGGTTAGGTCTACGCGGGGTTGGCCCTCACAGGGCAGGTGTTTCTTGTATGTTATTCGGAAATAAAGAGTACCTTTGATAAACGGATATCTGAAAGGACAGCTGTGTATATCCAGGTGAGTTTGGGAGATGATATGTGAAAATATGGATTTTTTTTATACTGGATTGTTCTCGTAGTAAATGATATTGACTAGCATCTGTACAGGAAACTGCGCCCCCCCCCCCCAATCCCTACTGAAAACATCCTAGTCTTTCTTTTCCTATTGTTGTTGAACTGCAGATTGTCACATATTGTGTGTGTGTCAGGAGTCATATTCATAGTACATTGTGTACAACCATGCATTGACCTGTGTACTTGTGTGTTTGCAATTTCAGTTTCATTTTATTCTGCTCTGTACGCGTACACGTACATCACACACACACACACACACACACACACACACACACACACACACACACACACACACACACACACACACACAACAGAGAGACGAGAGAGAGAGAGAGAGAGAGAGAGAGAGAGAGAGAGAGAGAGAGAGAGACTTTACCCGCATGCATACACACACACTCGCTGTCTCAATCCCCATCTCACGCTTTCACATTCTCACAATTCTCACTGTTATTCCCATCTCTCCCTCTCTCACTGTGTCTCCGTCTCTCTATCTCTGCCTCTCACCCTTTCTCTTTGCCCCTTCCTCCATTCCGTCTCTCTTTGCCATCTCTGTATGTCCCCTATCTCTGTATGTCCCCCATCTCTGTATGTTCCCCATCTCTGTATGTCCCCCATCTCTGTATGTCCCCTATTTCAGACCCCCCCCCCCCCCGGTCTGTCTTTCTCTATGCCAACATCCTCGCCACCTCTAGTTTTCCTCTTCATCTTTGTTTCATTTTCATTTTCGACATCACCATCGTCATCACGTTTTCTTGCATTATCGTCTTCTTTTTTCATCGTTCTTTCCTTCTTTTTTTTTCTCCTTCCTTTTTTAATTCCTGCCTTTCTGTATTTCTGTTTTTCTTTCTTCAATTTTTTTTAATGTTCGTCCCCATCGGCACCGTCTTCAGTTACTCTTTTGCTTGAGGGCTTTCCACAGTCGTTCTCACGTGTCTAGCATTCGCAAACACCTCCCTCTCACTCTCACACACTGCTCATTCGCACGCGCGCGCGTGCGTGCGCGCACATACACACACACACACACGCACACACACACACACACACACCACACACCACCACACACACACACGCACACGCTTGCATACAGCCATGATTTGTTTTCCAAAACTGACGACTTGGAACCATAAATAGGTTACACATGTCCATATGCCTTACCACCCTTCTCCCGTCTACTTCCATAGTATTTATTTGTTTTTATTTCCTTTGAAGTTGTAGCCTTGATGTACTGTGACCATTACTGCTACTACTGCTGTTACTGCTACTACTCCTTCCACCATTATTGCTATTACTTCCACTGCTGCTTCTGCTGCTGCTGCTGTTTCTAAGTTGCTGTTAGTCGTATTTTAAAACTCTCAGTCGTCCTAAGAGAGAGACAAATGATATAGGCTAATAGAAGTTGGTGGTAATTCTGTAATGTTAAAATAGGTTTAGAATTACTATGCGTGGAAAATACTGTCGAACTGTTTGAAGATCTTTATGAATTGATTTTAGATTAGTATAAAAATAATAAAAATACAATCTGCGAAGAGCACATCCAGAAGCCACACCAGTTTTCCAGTTACGATATATATAAACATGAAACAACTCCATCACTGGTTGTTGTTTGGTCGATTGATTGATTGGTGTGTGTGTGTGTGTGTGTGTGTGTGTGTGTGTGTGTGTGTGTTTGTGTGTGTGTGTGTGTGTGTTTGTGTGTGTGTGTGTTTGTGTGTGTGTGTGTGTGTTTGTGTGTGTGTGTGTGTGTGTGTGTGTGTGTGTGTGTGTGGTGTTCGTTCGTTATTTCTTTTAACGTCCATTCACATAATAATAAAATTATGTGCTTTTAGACGAAAAAAAAGGGCAAGCAAGTAAATAAGTGAATGAAAAATAAAGAAATAAATAAGATAACATAAAGAGGTGTCTGTGGGATAAATGAATCTATGAAATCATAAAGGCATTATATCATATAAGGTAACATCAAACAAGTTAACGAACAGAAGCAAAACACCAACAATTAGAACGATCAGCCTCATCAGATTGTTCAGTTTGGTGTTGTTGTGTGGTGTGTGTGCGCGCGCGCGTGTGTGTGTGTGTGCCTCTGTGTGTAGTGTGTGTGTGTTTGTGTGTGTATGTGTGTGTATGTGTGTGAGTGTGTGTGCTTTGTGTGTATGTATCTTTGCGTCTGTATATGTGTTTTGGGTGTGAGTGTGTGTGTGTATGTCTGAGGTGTGTGTGTGGTGTGTGTGTGCCATCTGTGTTTATGTGTGTGTGGTTTGGAAGTGTATTGTGTGAGTGGTTCTAGTTGTGTGTTGCTTGTGTGTGTATGTATTGTGCGTGTGTTGTTGTGGTGTGTTGTGTGTGTGTGTGTGTGTGTGTGTGTGGTGTGTGTTGTGTGTGTCTGTGCACGCTCGTACGGTCGAGTGTGTGCGTTGATTTCTTTTTGATACACATTCCATTGTTGTTGAAAACAGAAAATTCTCCTCAAACTTATTCAGTGTTAGAGAATGAGTGTGAGTCAGACTGACACAGTAACGAAATCTGTGACAAATGTACCAGTGTGGCTGATCATTTAATGAAATGAAAATAAACAGGAGCAGTGAGGAATTCATGTACAATGCTGACTAAAAGTAAAACGAACTCGTGAGCTGGTGATATATTTTTCAGTAGACTGTTTGTTGTGACACCAGCGTTGTTGAGGAGATTAATTTTGATAATTAGATATAATTAGAAAACCACGAAAACGCACATTGAGATTTTCAATAAGTGGATAAAGTATAATAAATGAATAATTTTTAAATAAATAAATGAAATAAAATAGATAAACATAAATGAATAAATAAATAAATAATATTTTTATAAATAAAAAAATTCAATGACCTATTATCTCAGTTGCGACCAGTCACAACAGGAAAACTGTAGGGAAAAAGAGCACCAGATAGACCCAGGGAGAATTATTGGACGGACTTGCGGAATGGATGAAGACAGAGAGGGTGGGATATGTATGATAAAGGCTACTTGCAGCGCTCGACAAAAGAGAGGTTCGTATGGAGGGCCATGATCGCCAACGCCATACGGCAGGGCACATGATGATGATGATGATTATGATGATGATGATGATGATGATGATGATGATGATGATGATGATGATGATGATGATGATGACGACGACGACGACGACGACGATGACGACGACGATGATGATGATGACGATGCGATGACGATGATCTCAGTTGGTAGACCGCCGTGTTCATTACACAGGAGTTGTAGGTTCAATCCCCGGGCGAACCACGTTGTTTAACGCGGGCTGTCTGACCCTTTGAATACAGTCACGGACCCAAGAGCTTTTGTCTCGGGTTTTGTCTTAGCTGTCAACATAAAAGTTGGCTTCTTCATTGCCCGTCACATTGTCTGCAGTCACCGTGGTGCTGTCAGTGTTTGACAAGTCACACTCGCTAAACCCCTCACCATTTCAAGACCTTGGTCAGCGCGTAGCGTTTTTGCGCAGGATCAAGGAGTTTGCCTGCCGGACAATTTCTGTCAGCTTTGGGTGGTGCGCGTATGGATTTGTCTGGGTGCGATGAATCACTTGTGAAGTAAGACCAGACTCTTGAATTCCAAGCGATTGACGGTAATGGTGTTAGTGTATTTCTCGTTTGTTTTATTTTTGTTTTGTTTTTGTCAACTTTGACACTGTCGTTACTCCATCAAGGCAACATGGGCACGATAGTTACGTGGTTATGTCTTTGAATTTCCAATCGGAAGGCCTGGATTCGATCTTGCCTGGGTGCCTGCCGCCTGCTGGTTAACCCTTTGACTCCCGCACCGTATCCACCAACTGCAAAAACTTAACCCGTTGACTCCCTCACCGTATCCACCAGCTTCCTTCAGGAAGGTGGTGGATATGGTGAGGGAGTCAACGGGTTAAGTTTTGCTTTGCTAGCGTGGTTGACCATGCAGTGGTGCTGGTGGACAGGGTGCGGAAGTCAAAGGGTTAAAGGATGGATGTAATCATTTCTGTCTCAAAGATCGCATGTGTGCAGCAGACTTCGTAGAGCCTAGACCCCAATGGTGTCTATACACACGCAGATCATCAAATTATATATACGCATGCTAAAGATCTGCAAGTCTTGTTAGTGCCCGCGATTTGTCGAAAATGAAAACTCTAGCATGCAGGCCCATCGAAGACGGAGTGCTTAGACCGTGCAGCAACATACTGCATGCATACAGTTGGCAAAACGGTATCTGTACACGCATCCGAGAAATATCGGAACGAAACAAAAAAAGACAAAAAAAACAAAACAAAACAAAAAAAACAAAATACAGCAAAAACTAAATAAATAATAATAAAAAAAAAAACACAAAAAAAAACAAAAGAAAAATCAGAAACAAAAAACCACTACCAACAACAACGACAGCAACAAAATCAAAAGAACGAAACAAAACATCAACATCGTCATGGCTCCATCCATCACCACAAGACCTATCGGTTTTCTGAGGCAGACAAGTATAGTTAGTTTATAACTCTCTTTATAATAATAATGTTTTTGTATTGGAAGTCTCAGATCGGTGGCCTTTCTGTAAATACCACAGCGTACGTCATCGTTGTAAAAAGAACAGCTGTTGGAAACATTATAGTAAGCAACTGTTGATTTCTTTGCGATGAAAGAGAGAGAGAGATGGAGAGAGAGAGAGAGAGAGAGAGAGAGAGGGGGGGGGCAGGAGAAATTGATCACAGACTTGTGTAAACTGCAAAAGATTGAAACGTAGCTATGATGCTACGTAAGTGACACAATCAGACGATGAAGTTAAGATGTTTTGTGCGTGCGTGCGTGCGTGCGTGCGTGTGTGTGTGTGTGTGTGTGTGTGTGTTTGTTTGTTTGTGTGTTGTGTGTGTGTTTGTTGTGTTTGTGTGTTGTGTTGTGTGTGTGTGTGTGTGTGTGTGTGTGTGTTGTGTTGTTTGTGTGTGTGTGTTGTGTGTGTGTTTGTTGTGTGTGTGTGTGTTTGTGTTGTTGTGTGTGTTGTGTTGTGTTGTTGTGTGTGTGTGTGTGTGTGTTGTGTTGTGTGTGTGTGTGTGTGTGTGTTTGTGTTGTGTGTGTGTGTGTGTGTGTGTGTTTGTTGTGTGTGTGTTGTTTGTTTGTGTGTTGTTGTGTGTGTGTGTGTGTGTTTGTGTGGGTGTGCGTGCGTGTCACTACGTGTGTGTGTTTATCCTACACAGTTACAGGTTTTTTCACTTGCACACAAGTACGTGCACAAAGACGCACATAAGCACACACACGCACACGCACACACACGCACACGCACACACGGGCACGCACGCACGTACACGCACTTCATAATCATCATCGTCGTCGTCACTGAAAGAGAGAGAGAGAGAGAGAGAGAGAGAGAGAGAGAGAGAGAGAGAGAGAGAGAGAGAGAGAGAGAGAGAGGTGGGGATGGGGTTGAGACTAAAATTTATTTAAAAGTGTTTAGTGACAGTTCAAGTCAAACGTTTTCAGATGTTGAAGAAATTTACCGCCTTTACAACGAAGGGTTAGACACATATTCCACTTGCATACGTGTACCCTGTATAATACAAATATCACAATTGTTCCATTCTCTCTTCTAAATGTAAACACCTACAGTAAAATATGGAATCATCCTACTGTTTGTCAAATACTTTATGTTCAGAAACAGACGAAAAAGAAATAACGAAGGAATATTGAACACTCTTAGCTCAGTAAACTGCTTTGGTTCTTTTTCAGGGTCATTTATGTAGAATTTTCTTGTCATTTGAAAATTTGAAAGTACTTTACATTATTGACGAAATTGGAGAACGACATGACAAAAATGAAAATTAACATAATGAATTCATCGAAAGAGACAATTATGTAGATAATGATTATACAACACTGTCAGTTTCGTTTTAATGAAGTTGCCATTGGCAGTAGTCCTTGTATTGAAGCTAAGCACTAAAATCATTTCGCTTTATTATGTTTGTTTGTGTGTGTGTGTGTGTGTGTGTGTGTGTGTGTGTGTGTGTGTGTGTGTGTGTGTGTACGTGTGTGTGTTTGTGTGTGGTGTGTGTGTGTGTGTGTGTGTGTGTGTACGTGTGTGTGTTGTGTGTTTGTGTGTGTGGTGTGTGTGTGGTGTGTGTGTGTGTTGTGTGTGTGTGTGTGTGTGTTGTGTAGTGTGTTGTGTGTGTGTGTGTGTGTGTGTGTGTGTGTGTGAGGTGTGTGTGTGTGTTGTGTGTGTGTGTGTGTGTGTGTGAGTGAGTGTGTGTGTGTGTGTGTGTGTGTGTGAGTGAGTGTGTGTGTGTGTGTGTGTGTGTGTGTGTGTGTGTGTGTGTGTGTGTGTGTGTGTGTGTGGTGTGTTTAAGCGTTTCCATTTTTCTGGAAATTATGTGTGCTGTTGTTTACTCGCACTGTGCAGACTGTATGTTGTGCACAGTCGCACCTTGCCTTTGGTGAGTGAGTACATGCTGGGCGTTACATGTTTCCATAAGCCAGCACTGACATGACTTGCAGAATCTTTGACGTGCATATGTGTGATGTTCTGCATGGTATACTTGCAACGACAAGAGATAGATTCGTTTGGAGGGCAATGATCGCCAACGCCGTGTGGCAGGGCACATGATGATGGTGATGATGACGGTGGTGATGATGATGATGATGACGGTGATGATGATGATGACGGTGATGATGATGATGATGATGATACACACGCAGAAGGGGGGTTAGGCCGTTTTTGGCAAGTTCACACACATGTTGAATCTGGCAGACCGGAAACATCTCCGCTCATATTTCGTTTTCTGAAATCATGACAAGTCGAGTTAAGTGAATGAGGCGAAAAGTCATTGACAGCTGTGAACTGGGCAACAGTGTTGCCAGCTGGTAGTTTTCAGGCCAACTGTTCCATTCTAGCGATTGCTTCACCTCCTTTGGGAGGGTGTCGGTCGGTCGGGAGCGTTCCATTGTTGCTGTCTGCAAGTGTCGAGCCTTGTCGAGGGTCAAACAGGAGCCGTTGGCTTCGTGACTCGTTAGTGAGGGGTGAGGGGCGGAGTGTGACGGCTTGACAGCTACGTGACATTCCGACAACCAACACTCCGGCCCGCGCACCTAAAGTTGTGCCAGCTTTTCGTTTGTAATGTCACTGACTTCTTCTCTCTCTTTCACTGAACTGGTCTGTTGAGACTGTTGGTCTGCCTTTCCTGTTATAGTAATGCACAAGATGCGTGTCTTATCACCTCTGTCCTCAACCGAGAAGGCGTAGTACGAATGAAAAAAGAAATCCTTAGGCTTTATACAGATCAACTGGATATTTTGTCATAGCCAGTAATGCAGAGAAGACTTAAAAATACACATAGAAATCATCTGACATTAAACTAGTCATTGTTCGTTCTTTTTTGAAAGCACAAGTTAGTATAAGAATATGAAAAGTATTACTAATACAAGTCGAAAACTTCTTACTCATTGTAACACGTTTATAAAAGGAAGGAAAGATGGAAGAACAAACAAACAGACGAATGTAACAACAAGAAGACGACGTCTAGCAAATGGTGAAATTCATCATATGATGGTGGTTGTTTAGGGACAACCTGGAAACGTGTGTAACAACATACATGGATATAGATAGGGCTTTGAACACCAAACCAAAAGAAATGAACAAACCAATAATAAAAACATTTGTGTTAGAATGACATACTCGTGGATATTTTATATCAGATGGATTTTGAAATGTTAAGATTTGCAGCTGCGACCAGTCGCCGTGGTGTAGTGGTTAGCGTAACGGACTACTGCTGGAAGGTTGTTGGACTGAATCCCCATAAGTCCCTTCAGAAATCATTGTGGAATTTTTCGGCTCTAACCGTATGCCTACCAGAGTTGGGCGTGTTATGGGCTCATTGGGAAGACTGGGACTACGCAGTAGAGTCGCAGCCACTTCACTGATGCGTCTTTGAGTGTGTTGCTCAAATCTTCTGACCAGTACCACAGGTATCTGTATCTCTCAGGCCTGGTTGACGCCAGGGTATATCATGATAATAAGCGTAGAGTACAGCCCTATCAGGCATCTCAATCTAGATGGAACTCATAGCATCATGGATATCATCCTCATCGATATCATCATCATCTCATTGTAAAAACTGTTCCAGCTTCCGTGGCCATTAACAAGGTAGCGTAGAGAACGGGAAAAAGATTTGCAGCTGCATCTTGTTTAGTGCATGAAAACGGCGTTCGAAAATGAAACGTTTTTAATTGTCTGTACCAAAATGAAAACGTAGCTTGACAAATCTTGTTGCTGACCTCAGTTTCTGTTGTCATGATTACTATGATGTAACAGGCTACTTGGCTCTGCTGATAGAGCCGTGGACTTCAGAACTGATGTTTCGGGTTCAGTCCCAGCCTGCAGCATAACAGAATGGCCTAGTTGGCTACTGCCCTTCTTAATGCTCTAGTCATTCACGTAATGCTGACTTAGTCTTTAATAGTCTTATTCTCTACCCTCCCCCTCCCCTTTCAACATTTCAAGACCTTGCCAGCACATAGGGTTTTGCGCAGGCTGAATGAGTCAGCCTGATAACTGCTGGCAGATCTGGTTGGAGCGTGTATGGAATTCCTTTTCATTGAATTCTGAATTCTAATCTCTTACGACCTGTCAGAAAATGTATAGGGAATTTTTACATCAATAGCTATGTTATCCATTGAATACAAATTTTAGTTGATCTTTTCAGTGCTAAAGAGCATCAAAACGTTTATGATCTGCATTTCGTAATAAAAGATCAGATACGGTGTATTGAATAAATAATTTGTTTAATAAATAGCAGTAATAGTAGGACAACTTTAAACGACACACTGTGTTGTTTTTAAAAGGGAAGTCTCTTGACGTGGTTCTCAGTGGTCTACATGACAGTAAACAAATGAAGACACTGTAAAGCATTCATGTTGACAACGTGATATCTGTGTATCTCTCTCTCTCTGTCTCTGTCTCTGTCTCTCTGTCTTTGTCTCTCTGTCTCTGTCTCTGTCTCTGTCTTTGTCTCTCTGTCTTTGTCTCTCTGTCTCTGTCTCTGTCTGTCTGTCTGTCTGTCTGTCTGTCTGTCTCTCTCTCTATATATATATATGTATATGTATGTATGTGTGAGTGTTGTGTGTGTGTGTGTGTTGTGTGTGTGTGTGTGTGTGTGTGGTGTGTGTGTGTTGTGTGTGGTAACCATACATCTAATATATTTTGACATGAATTTAATTTGTATCAAACACAACACCAAACCACAAAAATACGCCCAAGAAAACAGCAAACAAGATAAATAAAACCAAAACAAAACATGGAAACAAACACAAACAAAACAAAACAAAACAGAAAACTGAAATCTAGCATTAAGTGAACAATGCAGTAAGTAACCCGTCGTAAGGTTTTAGTGACGATTTCATTCATACAGTCGTGTAGTGTTTTACATTTTTATTTTTTACTTTCATCACAATGCTAATTTTTCCTGTCCTTTTGAATGTGTAATGTATCATGCACACAAATGTATAAATGCAATAATTTATGTATTTATGGTTTCAGCTGTAAATAAATGTATAAATGCAAGTGATGTGCGTACACCTTTGTATGTATTCATAGTGTATTCTAATTTGCATTTATAAACACACACACACACACACCACACACACACACACACACACACAACACACACACACACAACAACACACACACATGTAAGTGTGTGTGTGTACAATATATATGTTACATATAATATATAGGTATATGTATACATGTATGGAGAGAGAGAGAGGAGAGAGAGAGAGAGAGAGATCTCTATCTATCTATCTATCTATCTATCTATCTATCTATCTATCTATCTATCTATCTATCTAATTACATGTACAGGATATATATTATATATATATATATATATATATATATAAATATCGATGTTATGGTTTGCTCACCTTTCAAAAAAAAAATCCTTCTATGAACATATCGAAGAAATACACGAAAACTTGAAAACCAATTCTATGTAAATTAGATTTTCGGTTTGCTCGCCTATGACTTGGCTGTTCAGATTCTAAATAATTTTGTTTTTACTTATTTTCATCTGTTCCTCCTTTCTTAGATACGCTTTTCTTTGTCCCATATTTTTGTTGAACAGTTGAACTGATTTTGTTTTTAAGCTTGGGAATTATACCCCCCGCCCACCCAAATTGTAGAAAAATTTTAGTCTGTAATATTCGTCATCTCTTGTAATAATTACCACAATATGACTAGACATTTTTTGACAAGCACAATGACATTATGAATAATACTATATCAACAAACGCCGTAACAACCACAACTGAAAAAAACACAACTAAATTAGAAGATTCTACAACTTTCATTGAACACTCTTTAGTTCTAGTTATCCTTCTTTGTTGTAAAAAAAAAAAAAGAAAACGATAAGAACCCCCATCCCAAACAAACAAACAAGGAGCAAGGAACAAAGGAACAAACAAAGAAACAAAAAGGGAAGGGTTCCAGGTGATCAACACTTTGAACGAACAGAAAAACAAAAGATCGCACTGCTGTTTAAGAATACTCATGCCATGACAAAACATTCCAGAGTTTCTTTTTTTTTTTTTTTTTTACAGATTTTCTTGTATATGTTTGTCTGTGCACATACACTGATTCAAAACAAGTGTCACTGCCCGCGTCCAAGCAAACAGGAACCAGAAAAAACAAGAAAATCCAATCAGAACGCGTATTCAATACAACAAGACAAGACAGGCGCAAATTTTCGGCCAACTGGCCTTTGTCAAGCGTGAATGTACGATGACAAACAAACACCAAATATAAAATCATGAGATTTAGTCCCTTTTTTACCCACTGGACGAGGCGACAGAGAAGTTTTAGTATTTTTCTTGAAAAACGTTACCTTGTTAGTGTATTCGAAATTACTTAGCACAAATTAAAAAAACATCTTTGTTGGCGTATTCCAGAGTACTAGGCACAAACTTGAAAACTACTGTCTTAGTTTATTCTAAATGGAAAGTACTTGGAACAAACTTGAAAAGAAAACTATCAGTTTAGTATTAATTTGTTATATAATGTAAAAAGAAAGCATTGTGTTCTGTAAACTTGTTTTTGTCTTCGAAAAGTAAACGTTAGCAGAGAAATTAACTTTTGTTTACTAAATGATTTTTTATGGCTCAGGTTGGCAGAGTTGGGCATGGGGGGTGGGGGTGGGGCATGGAGGGTGGGGAGGGGGAAATGATAGAATATATATGTGTGTGCGTGTATATAAATATATATATATATATTATATTTTGTATGTGTGTATATCATACATACATCTGTATATGGTTGTGCATTTTACAGAAAACATTTACGATGGTGTTCAGTGTTGTAGAATTAGGGAATTTATTTGTTTGAAATAATTTACCGTAACTTATTAAAGTAAATATTTATTGGCATATTCATCTTTTCCAGAGTCATTCTGAGTGTCTGTTTAAAGATGCTGCTTTGGTAATTATGTTAAAACTGTGTAGCACTTGGTGTTTAATGTCGCATAGAATATTTTTGTTTCAATTCTCAGCCTTTTCTAGTGATACGAATAATTTAAATCCTTGCAGAAAATCCCATGATCGTAAACTCTATCCCGGTAAAGACTTACAACAGTTTTTTTCATCATTCATTAGTCGTGTGCATATACATCTATATCCCAGTTATTTCACGATATGTATCCTCCAATGAAAGATGTATTTCCAGGTACTGTACATCCTTCAGTGAAAGATATGGTAAGTGTGTGTGTGGGGGGGGGGGGGGGGGGAGTTCCGCTAAATTTATTACTTTTATTTTCGAACGGCTTGCTATATCACATCGAAAAAAAAACAAAACCAAAACACAACAACAACAAAAATCGCGGTTCTGTTCAGTAATATTAGTTTCAAAAGTAATGATATTATCTTATTTTATTTTTCTGTGAGAGGCCAACAATGATTATTAATAACTATCGAGGTCGGCATCGTCTCACATTTTGTGATTATTTGTGTATGTTTAAAATGTCTGTTTAGCAACAGAACCTATCTGTCAATCACCGTATGCTAGGCTATGCCCAGTTTCTGTTAGCATTATACACTCAGCACACGTCAAATAACCAGCGTAATCCACAGACCGGAAATATATGTCGAACAAAACAAAAGAAAAAATCAAACAAAAGAAAAAATCAAAGAAAGAAAAACAAACAAACAATAACAACAAATATCACACAAACAAAAATGAAAACAACAAGAATAGAAAAGAAAGTTCGAAAGAAACACACAAGAACAGAATAACTCGAGCATGCAATATAAGCAGACATCAGGAGAACAAAACCGACGACAAAGAAATTATCCCTCGGTCGTTATTAAGCCCAATAAAATTGTGAATCATTTTCTCTAGTTTACGAAACATCGCTGAAAGTAAGGTGATTTGTTGTTTTTGTTGCAGATATCATATAGTGAATGTTTCTTTGTTGTCTCTTTTCAATGACTTTTTTGGGTTTATTTTCATAACAAGAAACATAATTATCGGCGATGACAGACATAATGCTACGCATATGTTATAAACGCACGCGATTATGCATATATTTACATAGGCGTGCATACACACACATACATAATGTATTTCTTTCTTATGAAATGCTATATATACACCTACACATGTATACTTATATATACACATGTATACATGTATGCATACACACACATATACACACATTCCTTACAGTGAAAAGACGTTAAATCACGAACGAACGATGCCGGTATGTTACACATACAACACATACATGTATACTTGTACGCATGTGTACATATTAATGATACATTCATACTTTCAAATATGCAGCATATATAGACATATCAACATACACATGTCAGTATTACCAAGCACATTACTGTTATTTATACTGTCTCAGAACGTACATATTTTACTCCGTAGTATACAAAAGGAAGATAATTGAAACGAAAGAATGGTTCCTTCCAAGTCTTGGAACTATCCTACTTTGTCTATTAAAGCTTCGTAGAAACACCAGTCAGTCTGAAATATACTAAGCTCTATGTTCATTACTGACATATATTTCTCAATACATTTTTTCAAACACACATGAGCACATGAAAATCTGGAATGCCATTTTTATAGTTGCGTAAAATAGTATTCTGCGTACAGCACAGTAATGTCCCATATGTCCCACAGTAATGTCCATATGTCCCACAGTAAAGTCCCATAGTCCACAGTAATGTCCCGTATGTCCACAGTAATGTCCCATATGTCCACACTAAAGTCCATATGTCCACTGTAAAGTCCCATATGTCCCACAGTAATGTCCCATATGTCCCACAGTAATGTCCATATGTCCACAGTAATGTCCCATAGTCCACAGTAATGTCCCATATGTCCACAGTAATGTCCCATATGTCCCACAGTAATGTCCCATATGTCCCACAGTAATGTCCCATATGTCCCCCAGTAATGTCCATATGTCCCCAGTAATGTCCCATATGTCCCCAGTAATGTCCCATATGTCCCACAGTAATGTCCCATATGTCCCACAGTAATGTCCCATATGTCCCACAGTAAAGTCCCATATGTCCCACAGTAAAGTCCCATATGTCCCACAGTAATGTCCCATATGTCCCACATAAAGTCCCATATGTCCCACAGTAATGTCCCATATGTCCCACAGTAATGTCCCATATGTCACCACACTAAAGTCCCATATGTCGCACAGTAAAGTCCCATATGTCCCACAGTAATGTCCCATATGTCCCACATAAAGTCCCATATGTCCCACAGTAATGTCCCATATGTCCCACAGTAAAGTCCCATATGTCCCACAGTAAAGTCCCATATGTTCCACAGTAAGTCCCATATGTCCCACAGTAATGTCCCATATGTCCCACAGTAAAGTCCCATGTGTCCCACAGTAAAGTCCCAGTATGAACCACAGTAATGTCCCATATGTTGTCAGATATAAATCCTTTGTCATTGCCAAACAAAACATTCATTACATTTTGCTGAGGTGGCATTGACACATTTATTGTCGATGGCTATTTGGAGCTGTAGCCTTAATGTGTGCACGCCTGCACATCCTCAAAACAAATAACGAATGGTGTCTGTTGTATAACTTTGACAAGGCTATATGCCCGAAAATCTGCGCTCGTCTTGTTTTATTAATTAAATACACGTTCTGTATTCATGAGTTTATTTATGCTTTTTGTTTGCTTGAAATTGGAAATCACTTTGACTCAGATGTATGATAAAATTTTATTGTAGGAAATGAAAACAGTGCATAGAACAGGAAGGGGAGACGAGTGTGGCGCTGCTTTGTGCCTTGCATGTCGCTGAAGAGATTATTCCCAGTTCCTAAAAAACAAAAAGCTTGGTTAATATAACCAATACAGTAAAGGCAGTCATGCTAAAATATGCCTTACAAATTATAATACGATGCAAGACC
>CM060314.1:95918894-95921394 GCA_030674185.1 Monoplex corrugatus | reverse complement strand
TCAAGTACTGGGAATCTGCCCTTCACAGATTTCTTCTCCACCGGCACCCTCAATGCTGACGCCACCCAAGCCTTTAACGTAGATCTGAACACGGGAAGGATCACCACAAAGTCTATGTTAGATCGTGAGAGAGTGCCAAATGGTTACATCTTCGTCATCGGCACTAGCAACATTCCTGTCGTGGTCACTGTCAATGTGACAGACTGTCAACGACAACAGTCCTTCCTTCACTCCCACTAACAAAACATTAGAATTTTCAGAGTCAGCGCCATTCGGAGCAAAGAAATCGTTAGGAAGCGTCAATGATCCCGATCTGGGTAGCAACAGCACACAGACGTGTGAAATTGTGTCTGGTAACATAGATAATGCTTTTTCCTTACAAAAGAAAACGTCGGGCGATTTCGACATCATCCTTGATCTGAAAGTGAACACGCAGCTGGACTATGAGCTGGTATCGTCGTACAACTTGGTGATCAGAGCCACAGACGGCGGTGGTCAAACCGGCGAGATGACGGTACGCATCACCATCCTGGACCAGAACGACAACCAGCCCATCTTCAACACCAGCAAGTACGAAGTGCGCATTGCTGAGAACGTCACTGTGGGCACCAGCATCATTCAGGTCGAGGCCACAGACCAGGATTCAGGTTCTAACGGCAGGATCCGCTACTCCATCGACAGCAAGACGGACCCTGAGGCTCATTTCAGGATCGATGCTGTCACTGGTGTTGTCCGCATCAACAAACCGTTAGATTACGAAACCCAGCCCACGTTCAGGTTAACCCTGGAAGCCACGGATGACGGCCCACACCCGCTTGTTGGAAATGCCGCCTTGGACATCACGCTGGAGAACATCAACGAGCAACCGGCCAACATCCGACTGGTGTACTTACAAGGGGCTGACAGACAGGGCCACATTCCAGAAAACACCAAGGCAGGAACGCCAGTGGCACGCATCTCCATCGATGACCCAGACATCACGGTGGACAGCAGGTGGACGTCAACGTGACACTGCTGGGAGGGGACAACGTCTTCGGGCTGGAAATCACAGACGAGGTGTTGTCGTTAGTCGTGGTCAACTCTCCCCCAGACCGTGAAGTCAAAGCCACTTACGATCTGACAGTTATCGTGACTGACGCTGGCACCCCTCCTCTACGTGCATCGGAATCGTTCACCGTGTACATCGACGACGTGAACGACAATGCCCCAGAGTTTCCACAGAACCCTTACCAGGCTGAAGTCCAGGAGACGGCCGAGGTGGGCACGTCCATCCTTCGGGTCACCGCTGTCGACTCTGACGAAGGCGAAAACGCCAAGATCTTCTACGCTATCCAGGGGAGCTCAAGTCCCCAGTCGGGCTGGTTTGAGATCGATAGCAGCACGGGGGTCATCACCACCAGGACCCCCATCGACTGCGAGTTGAACTCCCAACCACAGTTTGTGGTGACTGCCCGGGATAACGGGGAGCCGCCGCTTCAGGGAGTACCACAGTGGTCATCGCGGTGCGCGACGTCAACGACAAGCAGCCGGAGTTTGAGACCAGTTTCTACAACGCCAGAGTGTCAGAGGACGCCGCTGTTGGGACTGTCCTATTGAGGTAAGGGCAAGTCATATGCTTGGATTTGTGTACTTTGTTCGTCTGCCTGTTTGTTTTGTCTGTCCACCTGTCTGGCAACATAGCCATCTGCAGTTTGTCCGGTCGAGATAACGGGAACACTGTCTGTTCAGGTCTGTCTGTATCTGTCTGTATCGGTAGATTGGTGTCTGTTTTTGTATCTTAACTGTATGTCCATCTGTATATTTATGTCTATCGTAGAAGGATTGTATAGAGAGTAAATCTGTTTGTGCTGGTTTCTGATAATTTCTGTTTTTGTATCTGTCTGTCCATCTGTCTGTCTGTCTGTCTGTCTGTCCATCTGTCTGTCTGTCATCTG
Organism: Monoplex corrugatus; assembly: GCA_030674185.1. NCBI lineage: Eukaryota > Metazoa > Mollusca > Gastropoda > Littorinimorpha > Ranellidae > Monoplex > Monoplex corrugatus. Next base: position 95,919,460 of record CM060314.1, on the reverse strand, counting down.
TCTGTCTGTCTGTCCATCTGTCTGTCCATTTGTCTGTCCATCCATCTGTCTGTCTGTCCATCTGTCTATCTATCTGTCTGTCCATCTGTCTGTCTGCCTGTCTGTCCATCTGTCTGTCTGTCTGTCCATCTGTCTGTCTATCTGTCCATCAGTCTGTCTGTCCATCTGTCTGTAAGTCTGTCCATCTGTAAGTCTGTCCATCTGTGTGTCTGTCCATCTGTCTGTCTGTCTGTCCACCTGTCTGTCTTCCTGTGTCTATCGGTCTTATATTCCGATCGATCATTTGTTTCAGAATTGGGATCTTTGTAGTTTGTTGGTGTTTTTTCATCGGTTTATGTTCACAAAGGCAGAAATATATTTAATGCGTAGGAAAACTTGAAAGGACTCCGAAAGAAGCTGGGTGTATTGTGATGTGTCCCTGAAGCACGTTTCCTTGTCTGAAGCCTCAGGACTGTGTTTTGGTTTGTCCATTGCTCACTGTATGCTGTGCTCAGCGGTCTTTCTTCTTTGTCACTTTTTTTTAAAACCCGCTTTTGGTCTGTTCTCTTGACGTCTTTGTTGGGGTT
>CM060314.1:95901394-95913894 GCA_030674185.1 Monoplex corrugatus | reverse complement strand
TAGCCCGTAATGAAGGACTATGTGATCAGTACAGTTTATTGACAACATAGACTGTAGCCCGTAATGAAGGACTATGTTAACAGTACAGTTTATTGACAACATAGACTGTAGCCCGTAATGAAGGACTATGTTAACAGTACAGTTTATTGACAACATAGACTGTAGCCCGTAATGAAGGACTATGTTAACAGTACAGTTTATTGACAACATAGACTGTAGCCCGTAATGAAGGACTATGTGAACAGTACAGTTTATTGACAACATAGACTGTAGCCCGTAATGAAGGACTATGTGAACGGTACAGTTTATGACAATAGACTTAGCCGTAATGAAGGACTAGTGAACGGTACATAATATTAACTTTCAATAATGGGGCAGATAGAGAGGTACAGAGACTCAAGAAGTCAAGGCTCTAATGCCTTTACTGCTGACTTGTTGACTTTGGCCAACGGCGTCACGAAGAGGTTCTGGGAATTCTCTCTCTTTCTCTCCCTCTCTCTCTCCTCTGTGTCGTGTTTGCTGTGTGTGCTGTGTGTGTGTGTGTGTGTGTGTGTGGGGTGATGAGGGGGGAGAGGTGATGAGAGAGAGAGAGAGAGAGAGAGAGAGAGAGAGAGAGAGAGAGAGAGAGAGAGAGAGAGAGAGAGAGAGAGAGTTTGCTTGATGATTTTGCACTTTACAACCATTGCGTTACACGAGCTTGATCAAACACTTAGAAGGTAAGCCTGCCTCAGTTAAGGGAAGTACCCGAAGACACTCAGTCTGTATGTCATTTATATTTCAGTGTACCAGATCAGCTGATTTTTGCCAGTGTAATGTGTTTTGTCATATATTCTGATTATGAAATCACCCCCCAAAAAAGTTACGGAACATAGACTACCACCCAAATATTCCGCGAAATATTCCCTGCTATAGCTGCAATCAATGTACAATTTGATGTCAGTAAGTTTCAAGCCTGTTTCATTATAAAGATAAAGTTTCGTTCAAACGTCTGAGACACATTGGAATGAATACAAACGAGACCACGAAAGTCGACGATCTTTTCCACGTTATCTTTACAGTTAACAATAATTACGCGATATTCACCCCCGTGCCTTCTTAAGCGAAAGAGAGGGAACTTATCACAGTTTGACTTCTCTCTCCGATCTCCTTGACACAACAACAACAATAACAACAAAAAAGGAGTATTGCCTGGACGTGCCAATTTTATTTCAACGCCCAAATCCCAGCAGAACTTTGAAAAGCTGGGAGAAGATAATGGGCGTTGCTGTCTGAGCCAGGTACCCTCAGAGGAGGCACCCAGCAGGGTGATTGACTGATTGTAATAACCTGTCAGGCAGACTCTCCGCTAAGCCTCGGTGACTATGTAGGCCAGGACGTACGGAAACTACATTACTTCCCCTGTTCTCTTTCTCTGTCCGTCCGTCTTTCTGTCTCTCTGTGTCTCTCTCTCTCTCTCTCTCAATGTCATTGACTTCAATGTTGAGGCCTTACGCAGTGAAGCTGAGGGAGAAGTCTGAAAGGAAACCTATCAAAATGTCTTCCGCCCGATCGCCTGGCGGACCATGACCCTCAATATTCATGTAAATGTAAAAAAAAGCCGCCCCGGTGGGGATTAAAGAGAGTTTGAAAAACATTCCTAGCCAGGCTTTGGAGAAATGTATGGGTTGGGGGAGAAGTGGGGAGGGTGTCGTATAGTTTGGGAGGAACACGAGAGAGTTGGATGTCTGTTGTTGTGTCGTGACGTTTTTTCCAACTGCTGCCTGCCTGCCTGCATGGGGTGCTGTGACAGGCCTGTCTGTGTGTGTGTGTGTGTGTGTGTGTGTGTGTGTGTGTGTGTGTGTGTGTGTGTGTGTGTGTGTGTGTGTGTGTGTGTGTGTGTGCCTTTGATTGCACAACTGTCACAGTGCACAACACACTGGACCCAACAGTTGCTGGTGCGTTGACGCACGTTCTTTATGTAATCGGTTTTCTGTCTGTCTCTTAAACGTCCCCCCACCCTCACCCAATACCCTTTTCTTACGCCTCCCATCACACACACACACACACAGCACGCACGTGCGCACACACACACGCACACACACACACACACCACACACACACACACACACACCACGCACACACACACACACACACACACACACACATTTCCCCTTCCAATTCTCCCAGGAAGAAAGAAAAGGGAGAAGGATGGGGAGAAAGAGAAGAAGAAGAATAGTTGGAAAGAGGAAATGGAAGAAGTTGGAGAGAAGTTTGAAAGAAGCAGAAGAAGTTGGAAGAAATTGGAAAGAAGAAGCTGAAAAAAATAGAAATAAGAAGCAGAAGAAGTTGGAAAGAGGAAATAGAAGTTGGAAATTAAGAGTAAATAGAAGAAGAAGATGGACATTTGTCAGAAAGAAGAAGCAGCAAAACGTTGGAAAGAAGAGGGAAAAGAAGCTGGAAATAAGTTATAGAACAGTTGGAAAGGAGAGGTAAGAAAAAGTTGGAAAAAACCGTAGAAGTTGGAGAGGAGAAGAAGAAAACATTGGAAAGAAGCAGTTGAAGATGGAAAGAAGGAGTACAAGAAATTAGAAAGAAGAGGAAGAAGGAATAGAAATCGTCTTGTGACGTCTTTTTAATTAACCATGTGTCTCAATGTATGTGATTTTTTCAGCCGAACAATACAAGGGGTACATGTACACCACCTGAGAGTTCTTACCTCAGTTTGATTGTTCTATGGATCTTTGTCTTATTTTGAGCACAAGACGAAATAGCAAGTTGGAGCGTAATACATACTAAAGTTTAGATTAGGTGTGTCTTATTATTTGGGTTATTGTGATCAGACAGGTAATAAAAGAAAGATGTTTGAGAAGTGAATCCGGTTGAATTATAGCAACATTCTTATTAAAACAGATACGTGTTTGTGACCATCTTAATGCAGGCCCATTTTACTGAGACTGATAAATTTTGTGTATACATATGATCGAATAAAAACACGAAAACACCTTTTTTTTTTTAGCTTTCGTAGCTTTCGGAGCTCTGATGCTCCTTCTTCAGCAGGCATGTTTATTTGCTACAGATGTCAACAGCTGGGGTCACGGCATTCGTACACTCTAGAAACAGTACGCACAAAAAGTAAAAGGATTTTCTAATGGTCACGACACATTGTGTTAAAGTTTCAGTTTTTTTTTTCCAGAGTAATCAGTCCACACGTACTGCTGTTTGTGTATACATATGTTTGTTATTCTTTACATTTACTCAGTTTACGTGCGAAAAGTTGTTCTGTTTAATGATCATCTCCACCTCCTCCCTCATTTTCTATTTTAATTTTTTCCTGCTTTTCTTTTACTCTTTCGTTTCTTATTTGTCCTGTACGGCGCACGATTGCGCGCGCGCGCGTGTATATTTGTGTGTGTATGTGTGTGCGCACCAAAACCGCGATTATACTGCACTAATCACAGCACGACACAACAGTAAACAGAGTAAAACAACACAAACACCAAACACAATACAACATTGACACAACACAACACATTATTTGTACAAGAGTATTCAGCGAACACAAACACGTAGGCGAACACTCTCGCTAGTTCTCTGCCAGCTTTTATTCTTTCCATTTGGTCGGAAAGGCCACTTTTAATTATTCAGTCCCCGCCGTATCAGATGGCAATAGAGACCCAACCGTTGCAGACCACGAGCGACATTGATCCCTGCAGTAGGCTGGTTCTGTGCCGGCAATCACTTCAAAGACAGATTCGCTCCAGTAACCAGAAAAGAACACCTGGTCACAGATGATTGCGTTGCTTTATTTCAAAGCTTTGATCGCCAAGGTGGGGAAAATGCAGTTTCATTGTTACGGAGTGCAGGACAGCCTACGACATATAATGATGAGTAGTTTCCGCTATTATCATTCAGTCTACAGCTTCTTTGTAAGCTGGCGAACTTAAAATGATGTTCAGTTTCATTATTATGAAAGCATTGTTTGAGTTAGAATGGGGGGGCGGGGGGGGGGGGGGGGGGGCAAAAATCCAGCAGAGAAATATGAATTGATTGAAAAGTCCTCGTTAAAATGTTTCTAAAGAAAAAAACAAAAAACAACAAACAAACAAAACAAACAAAAAAAAACCCAAAACAAACCATAATTGCATAAAAAGCAACAAAGTAAACTAACCAAGGAAAAAAAGGCTTGTTAATGGGTTTTTACTTAAATACTTTTTTACACGGTAACCTTACATTAAAACACTTGTTATTCCAGAGTATTATGCTGTGATGTGGTTCTGGTGTTCATTAACCCTTTGTCTCCCGCACCATATCCACCACCTTGCAAAAAGTTAACCCTTTGACTCACTCACCCTATCCACCAGCTTCCTGCAGGAAGCTGGTGGATAGAGTGAGGGAATCAAAGAGTTATTCAGTTTTTGCTTTGCTAGCATGGTTGACGATACAGGATCCTGATGGAGAGAGTGCAGGAGTCAAACGGTTAAACCGCCAAAGAGGCTCTTTGATTCATCGTTGAACAAGCTGTTATTAAGACTTTTTCGTTAAGTTACAGCGCACAGCTCGACCAGAGAGGCCCTCGAGTTTGAACGTGTGGGTTTTAAGAGTGAGAAAGGTGAAGAAACAAATGGAGTTTCTGTCGCCCCCAAGTTTGTCTTGCACGCAGCGAGAAGAAGCGAGTGAGATGTCCAGGCGAGGTGGGCAAACAGAGGGAGGGCCAGACTTCAAAGACTTGCTGACTGCCTCTGACAGTGAAACCTTTGGCCGTGTTGGATCAGGTGAACGTGGCCGCTAATGCACTGTTTGGCCAGCTTTCCTCCCTGTGTTTGTGTCTGCACTGTCCGTTCTGTCGGTCTGCCTTGTACTGGGCCCTCCTGCCCTAGTCAGGTCTTGTACTGCAGTAAATAGTAGTAATACCAAAGAGACTGGTAATACTGTGGTTTCTGGGGTTATGTGTGTTGGTAATACTGTGATTTCTGGGTTATGTGTGTTGGTAATACTGTGATTCTGGGTTATGTGTGTTGGTAATACTATGATTTCTGGGGTTATGTGTGTTAGCCTCAGCTTTCATTTTCACTGTCTTATTAGTAATACCGAAGAGACTGGTAATACTGTGATTTCTAGGGTTATGTGTGTTAGCCGCAGCTTTCATTTTCAGTGTCTTAGTAGTAATACCGAAGAGACTGGTATACTGTGATTTCTGGTTATCTTAAAATAGGGAAAGAGAGCACCAGGTAGACCCAGAGCGAAGATACTGGACCGGACTTGCAGAGTGGCTGAAGACAAAGAGGGTGGAAGAGGTGCTTGAGGCAACAAGAGATAGAAACAGATGGAAGGCCACGATCGCCAACGCCATGTGGCAAGGCACTTGATGATGATGAAAATAGCTTCTTTGTGCTTGGAATAAATTCCATCTGCACTGATGTCAGCGATGGACATGGTTGTCGTTTTTTGACGTGGTGTTAGTCCTCATATGGCTCTAGTAGTCGGCTGGGTTATAAGCAATTTGAACTGAACTGAACAAAACAGATGGACATGTGATGGAGAAGATCTAAAATAATCTTGAAATGTCGATGGCGAGTGAGGGGCAGGGAGGACCTATGAAACAGTAGGGTTACACCACCAGAATGATTGGAGCAGTTAAGATGGGCAGTGAACAGACCACAGTTTTTGCTGCCGCCTGTCGAGAGAGATCAGAAATAGAGTCCAAGGACTTTACCATGAACCAGCCAGCCCGCTCGATTCTTTGACTCCTGCACCCTGTCCACCAGCATCCTGCATTGTCAACCATGCTAGCAAAGCAAAAACTTAACAATTTTGACTCCCTAACCCTATTCTCCAGCTTTTTGTAGGAAGCTGGTGGATAGGATGAGGAAGTCAAAAGGTTAAGTTGGAGAATAGAGTGCGGGAGTCAAGGGTTCTGAATCTGTTTGGGCCTGTATAGCTAGGTGTATAAAACTCTACACGTGTTTATGTCTTGTCTTGGACAATGATTGGTATTTAGGTACGGCCTCTGTCTGTTGCGGCCAGTGGGCCACACACTTAACCCTTGACCACTCCTGTATGGTGGTGACCATCCTGGGGACATAACTCTACGGCTTGTGTTTACACTTCAGTGAATATGTGAGAAGTTTGTGTGAGTGTGTTGTGGAGTGAGTGACTAACACACACATACACACACACACACACACACACACACACACACACACACCACAACACACACACACACACACACACACACACACACACACACACACACACACACACACACACACACACACACACACACACACACCACATACACACACACACCACAAACCACACACACACACATATACACACACACATACACACACACACACACACACACACACCACACACACCACACACACACACACACGCTAGCGAGACTTGACAAAATAGGTGTGTTGGGTTTGGGTGGGGGTAAGCGACTCTGTGTGTGTGTGTGTGTGTGTGTGTGCGCGCGCGCGCGCGCGTGAGCGTGCGTGTTTGTATGCGTGCATGCGTGTGTGTGCGTATGTGTATGTGTTTTGCGTGCGTGTGTTCTTGTGTGTAGGCAGTGTGCGTGCGTGCGTGCGTGCGTGCGTGTGGGGTGTGTGTGTGGCGCGCGCGCGCGCAGTGTGTGAGTGTGTGTGTGTGTAATGAGTGGCCAAATATGTATGTCAACGACTGTCCATAACAATAAAAACGGATTAAGCCAGGACTGGCCACTGCCACTCACACTGACGGGGTCAGATGACCCCGAAGGCCCATTGTATTATTCACTCACTCCCACACACACACACACACACACTCACTCACACAGACACATAAATGGAGACTTGGTCCCCTGCTTGGTATGGACGGGAACACTTCAGGTTAACCCTGGGCAGTGGTCAGGAAAAAGGAAAAAAAAGAAAGAAAAAAAAAAAGAAAGAAAGAAAGAAGGAAAGTAGTCGGACCGTGGTGACAAGTCTCTTGTGGAACTTGTAGCCAAGCGTGGAGAATTGCGTACCTTTTGTTGTGCCAGTTAGATGGTAATTGCCGGGCGGGATTTGGAAAGTATGTGTCTGTGTGTTTGGGGAGGGGGGAGGGAGGGGGTGGCGATGGGGGAGCGGGCGGGTGTGTGTGTGCATGTGTGTTTGTGTGTGTGTGTGTGTGTGGTGTGTGTGTTCGTGTGTGTGTGTTTGTGTGTGTGTGTGTGTGTTTGTGTGTGTGTTTATTGTGTGTGTGTGTACTTGTTTGCTTGTATGTTTGTTTAATTGTGTGTGTGTGGTGTGTGTGTGTGTGTGTGTGTGTTGTGTGTGTGTGTGTGTGTGTGGTGTTTTGTGTGTGTGCGGCGCGCGTGTGTGTATATATGTGTGTGTTTCGTTTCTTTGATTTAAGTCTTTCCACATTGAATGTGTGTGTGTGTTGTGTTGTGTTGTGTGTGTGTGTGTGTGTGTGTGTGTGTGTGTTGTGTGTTTGTGTTGTGTGTGTGTGTGTGCGTGTGTGTGTGTGTTGTGTTGTTGTTGTGTGTGTGTGTGTTGGTGTGTGTGGGGTGTGTGTGTATTGTTGTGTGTGTGTATGTTTAAAGGCAATGTGTCAGTGCTTGTATGCATTATATGTGTAGGCATGCGTGTGTATGTATAGACAATATATGTCCATGTAAAGGCAGGGTGTGTGTCTGTAAAAGTAGTGTGCGTGTATGTGTAGGCAGGTGTGCGTGTGCGAGCGCGCGCGTGTGTGTGCGTGTGCGCGCACGCGCGCGCGCGTGTGAAAAGTCCCGCGTCTTTGTTGTTACTTAACTGTGTGCGAGTACAATTCATTACGGTAGTACTTTTGTTCCCTTCTTTTTCTTTTTTTTTTTTCTTTCTTTTTTTCTTCTAACCTTGGTCTGGAAGAAAGTGGTTCTGGCGTGGGTCCAGAAAGCCACAGAGCCAGGGGAGAAAAACAGCAAGCAGCAGAAGAACAATACTTACACCGCTACCTAAAGCGTTTTACGGTAGCGCAGAGAACACAATAGCTGCTGGGGGTTACTATTTTTCTTTTGATGTCCATTAGAGCAAGAGGCCTCCTCGCTCTTTTCGTCCCGTGTTTATTGGGCTGGGGTGAGGTGGAGAGGTGGCCCGCAATGTTGTTAAAAGGTTTCCAACCTCGACACGTTGAGTTGGTTTGTTAGTTGTCATAAAGGCTGGTCAGCCGCTTTTTTTTTTTTTTTTTCTTTGTTCTTTTCTTTTTCGTTTTTCTGTATTTTTTCCCTGTTTCTTTCTCTCTCTGTTTCTCTCTGTCTCTGTCTGTCTGTCTGTCTGTCTGTCTTCTCTCTCTTTGTCTCTCTCTGTCTCTCTGTCTCTGTCCTCTCTCTTCTCTCTCTGTTGTTCTTGTTGTTGTTGTTGTTTTTTCTCATTTTTTCTTCCTTTCCCGTGACACTGACCGTACGTCAGGTGGAATAATAGCAGCGGGATTCCTACTTCGTGGGGACTGCAATGCTTTTCATGGAATCCATTTCTAGAAACTTGTCGCAGTGCTATGCCCACACCCACATCTGAACCTTAAAGCGTCGGGCTTACACAGTCTCTCTCCCCACTCACCCCCCCCCCCCTTTTTTTTTTCTTACTCCATCGTGAATAAACGCCAAACTTTTTTAGTTCTTTTTTGTGTAAAGTTCTTGATCTATTTTTTCATTCTTTTGTTCAATTTTGTTTTCTTTTGTTTTGGTTTGGTTGTAGAATATTCTCACCTTTTTAACTTCTGGATCACGTGCTTCGACTTCCCTTTTAGTTTAACTCTGACTCCCGCACCCTGTCCCCACACCTCTTGTCAGCTATTACAAAACAAACCTTAACCCTTGACTCCCGCACCCTGTCCACCAGCATCCTGCCTTGTCAGCTATGCTAGCAAAACAGAAACTTTACCCTTGACTCCCGCACCCTGTCCACCAGCATCCTGCCTTGTCAGCTATGCTAGCAAAACAGAAACTTAACCCGTTAACTCCCTCACCCTTTCCGCCAGTTTCCTGCTGGAAGCTGGTGGAAAGGGTGAGGGAGAGTCAAAGGGTTAAGATTTTGCAGTTTGGGGATAAGGTGCAGGAGTCAAAGGTTAATCTCTGTCGCTCAGTTTTTTCCCTAAAATTTCAGTTCCCCTCCTTCCGTCCCCCTTACGTCTGTGTTTCCACCCCCACCCCCCACCCCCCATCCCCCACATTTCTTTCTTTATGTTAACGTGTTTTAACTTTATGGCTGTTGTATTTTGTTTTAGCGCTGTACGTTACCTGAACCCCAGTGCATTATTGTTTTCTTTCCTTGTTAAATGTAAACCGTGGTTCTGTGTCGTGTCTTGTGTTGGTTTGTCGTGTTCAGACACAATATGTATTGTATTTGTACGTGATATATGAATTTGCACTTTTTGCCGCTTTGCCGTTTGTTTGTTTCTTTTTTATTTTTTTTTTTTTTTTAATCATTCTTCCTATGGTTGCATAGCAAACTGAATGAAACCGAGGAACAGTTTTAAAAAAAAAAAAGGAAAATGACAGAACACAGTAAGCGAGCGAGCACAGACGGACGCACGCGTAGATGCGCGCCTATACACACGCGTACGCGCATACCCATGTACACCCCCCCCCCCCCCCTTGACTTTGTCTCACCCCATTTCCGAACACACAAACTCTCTTCACACACACCACACACACACGCACGCACGCACGCACACACACACACACACACGCACACACACACACACACACACACACACACACACACACCCACCCACACACACACACACACAACACACACAGACTATTTTTCACAAACGCATGTCCCAAAACATGGCCAGACCAAACCTCGCAAATATTTTTACACCCGCAGCAGCATCCACCAACCCTGCTGTCTCTTCTTCAACCTCTGCTTTCTGAACAACACAAACACAAGATACTTCACAGAAGGCATGCCACATGGCTGGGCCAAACCCACGCATTATGTTGGGTGCAGGCATCGCAACCTGGGTGCAGTTGTAGACGAAAACAGAGCATCGTGTGACAACAACGATGGCCTTCCAGTGGCACTACCACGACTGGTGTTTTAGTTGTATTTATTTCTTTTTTACTGTTGAAATGTTGAAAATGTAAAGATAAGTAAAACAGTGTAATGAGTAACTGCACCTTTGCCTTGTTTTTGGTTTGACCACTTGTGCCCAGAAGCGACAAAATAGAATTAGATCTATCTCTGCTCAGTTCCATTTATTGCTGAGTGTTTCTCGGTTAACCATTGGGATTTTGAGACGAGTGTGATTACAAGAATGTGTGAATTAAAATAGTGATAATTTTGTGCCTGCAGCTGTGGTTGTAGTTCGTGAAGAAGCAGATTGATTGCCCCTTCGCTACCGATATGCAGTCCACTTCTTTTTTAAAATAATAGGAGTGATTATCCAGTCCCACAAAGCACGCTGCACTGCAAAGACTAAACATTTTCCTTGTAAAATGGAGAGTAGGAAAAATACTCTTATTCACAAAAATAGAATTATTGAAAATAATATGCAGCGAAATTTAGTTATTTCCCTCTTGAAGACAGCAGGTTTCCATACCGACACTAAAGGCCTGCATGTCCACAGGCCATTAGCTGGCGGCAAAACAAAACGAAAGGAACAAACATTGTGCTACTGTCTGTCTCCGCCATTTGACCGGATCTGTCAGGTCATTTCACAGGTTATATTATTCTGCGTGCAGTCACATTTTTTTGCCATGAAGTCTCTTTACCCTGTCGTGCTGTTCTAAAAGATGTAGGGAACAATATCATATATAATTTTTTTTAAGTATAAGAAAGGATTGAAGGAACGAATACAAATAAAGAAAGAAGAGCAAATGGTGGAAAAGAAGAAGAACTGTAGGCTAACAGCTAGACGACAACAGCAACGGCAACAGAATGATAGAAAGAGCAGGAAGAGGAGGAGAAGAAGAAAAGAGAAGGAAAATGGACAAATACAAGCAATTTCTTTTGTTTGTTTATTTATTTTATTGGTTTGCTTTTATTTCTTTAGTCATTCATTCATTCATTATTTATTTATTCATTTGTTTGTTTTTATTTCTTTAGTCATTCATTCATTCATTATTTATTTATTCATTTGTTTGCTTTTATTTCTTTAGTCATTCATTCATTCATTATTTATTTATTCATTTGTTTGCTTTTATTTATTTAGTCATTCATTCATTCATTATTTATTTATCATTTACTTGTTCATTCATTTATTCGCTTGTTGACAACGTAGTTTTGCTTCCACTGGTCTAGCCGTTGTACTGAAGGAAGAAGGGCTAGATGGCAACAGAAACAGAAACGAAGCCCAAAACGACATGCTTAGGAGAGTAGAAGGAGAAGACGAAGAAGGCAGTGAATGGTTGTAGCAAATGCACAGAACGGCCATGGCCTGGCTGGATGAGAACCCATCAAACAGAATAGTCCCACTGGGAGCTGTCTTCACGCAAGGGCATTCCGTTACACCAGTCCACCCCGCCCTGACGATAGTATGTGTTAGACCTGGAATAACTCTTCAAGTGATTTTGGGGACAAACTCAGAAAGTACATTTTTTTAAAAGTCCGTTACTTGTTTGAATAATGCATCATCATCCCTTTATGGGTTTATTTCTGGTTGTTGATGTGTACAGATCTAGTTGATCTTTGCTCGCCTTTATTCCTAGAAATGCAGCGTTCTCGGGTTAGGGTTTTTAACGTTTTATTTGTTTGTTTTGTTTTCCTTATTGTCATCTCTTTCACGCCACTTTCGTGGCCATAATGTCTGGAAATATCTTTTGACTGTGCTGTGACGATGCATGACGATGAGGATGATAATCATGATGCTATGGAGTTCTATTCTTGATTGAGACTGCCTGACAGTGTTGTGCTCTTCGCTTTTTTTTTCCTTCATAATATTTCCTGTCTCATCTAGGCTCGAGAGATATGGACACCTGCGGTGTTGGCCAGGACATAAGATTTGAGAGTTTTTTTCGGATTCAGTTTTGTGTGTTGCGGTTTTTTAAAATTTTTTTTATTTTAATTTTTTTAATTTTCTATACATCTTTTTGTTTTGTTTTGTTTATTTTCAAAACAATAACAGCATTAGGAACAAAAGAAAACCCCACCCCAAGCCCCCAGTTTATTCTAGACATCAGAAATAAACATAGATAAGAAACAATGAAATCAAAACTCAAAAAACATCAAATTAGATGGAGAACTGGTGTTTATTGAACAAAACAAGACGGGCACAAACTGTTGGGTCAAGTGGTGTTTGTCAAGTGAACACGGAAGACAGTAAAGGGCAGAGGGGCAAATTCACAACATTTAAGACAGAAACAATAACAACAACAGACCAGCTAACTTCCCCGATGTTTCACTGACCTCGAGAAAGAATCAACAACAACAACTACCACCCCCCCCTCAAAAAAAAGAAAAAAAGAAACAAAAACAAAAACAAAAATCAAACAAACAAACAAACAAAAACAAAAAAAAAACAAAAACAAAAACCCAACCAACCAACCAAACAAACAAAGAAACCAAAAAACC
>CM060314.1:95878894-95881394 GCA_030674185.1 Monoplex corrugatus | reverse complement strand
GTGTGTGTGTGTGTGTGTGTGTGTGTGTGTGTGTGTGTGTGTGTGTGTGTGTGTGTGTGTGTGTGGTGTGTGAAGAATGACTAGACTCTATTGCCACATATCAGTGTTTGTTCATGAGGAGGGGAGAGACAGGGGGAGAGAGAGGGAGAGAGAGAGAGAGAGAGAGAGAGAGAGAGAGAGAGAGAGAGAGAGAGAGAGAGAGAGAGAGAGAGAGAGAGAGATTTACTGATATTGTCTGATGAAACTTTTCGCTTCGTTTCCTGTTCTCTGTGTTGGTATTAATGTTATTTACCCTTTTGTTCTTGTTCTTGTTCTTGTTTATGTTCTTGTATTTCACAATTTTTATGTTTTATTTTACAATTTTTTTTCTTTTTTCATGCCCCTCAGCGCTACGCTGACTGAACTGGTGAAAGCTAAAGCCAGCGGACTGTAGATTAGTAACATTCTAGTGCAGTAGAAGGCATGTGAGACAGGGAGGGGGAATGAGGAAAGAGCAGGGACCAGTTACATCACTGCAGCAGACTCCCAGATTTTTTTCTGCTGTCTTTGCACTTAGTAGACTCTTAGTGGTGGGCGACTTGATTCACCTTCGTTAATAGTTGATAAAGTTAAAGGAGAGGTTGACCCAGTTTTCAGATGGGTGTAAATTAAAGCACCCCTTGGTTTGCAGAATCAGCGTTCAGCCATTGACTTTTTTATGGTGGATCTCTCTCTCTCTCTCTCTCTGGAGTTCTCTCTATGGAGCTGTTTCTCTCTGTCTCTCTCTGCATCTCTTTCTCTTTCTCTCTGTCTTTCCCTCGCTCTCTCTTCTCTCTGTCTCTGTCGCTGTCTCCGTCTCCGTCTCTGTCTCTGTCTGTCTGTCTGTCTGTCTGTCTGTCTGTCTGTCTGTCTCTCTCTTCCCCGTCTCTCTCTCTCCCTACTACTTTTGTGAAATGATTATATAGATGGTGCTTATAATTTGCAGTTCATCGGTATCAGACAGTTGTTTTGTGTTTCTTCTCATTGGTTTTGCAGCCCAAACTCTCGCAGCCTCTTATGTACTTTCTCATCAAGAGTATTGTAACAGTCTTCCTATTAGTGCTCCCTTGTCTGTTATTCAGCTTCTGCAGTAAGTCCTCAACATTTTGCTGCAAGACTCGCCTCAAAGCTTCTCGCTAGGAGAGTTCAACATCCCTGCTTTGAATGTTCCACTGGCTTCCTATTAAAACAGTGTATTAGATACACGGCTGCCTGTATGTGTTACAACATTGTCTCTATTGCTGCTCCAGTGTATCTCTCTGAATTGCTCAATGTCAATTTTTCCTTTCCGTACTTTTCGCTCTTCTTTTGATACTCAGTTGTTTAAAAATCCCTCGATACAGACGTCAGACTCGTGTTTTCCGATCTTTTTGTCCATTTTGGACCAGCACTGATCAAGATGTCGTATTGAATCGTGCGATTATTTTCTTTGTTTCTAAGACTGTTCTTTGTTGTTGTTTTTTTCCGTTTGCAACATACTTTACTAGGGATGTGACCGTTTGAGAAAGAGAGAGAGAGAGAGAGAGAGAGAGAGAGAGAGAGAGAGAGAGAGAGAGAGAGAGAGCACAACCAACTGTTCATTCAATCAAGCCAGCAGTCAACCAAACCAAGCCAAACAAGCCAGCCATCCAACCAATCCACCAACCAACCAAACAAACAAACGACCGACCAACCAGCCAACCAACCGACCGACCAACCAACCAACCAACCAACCAACCAACCAACCAACCAACCAACCAACCAACCAACCAACCTACCTACCACCTACCAACCAACCTACCAACCAACCAACCAACCAGCCAACCAGCCAACCAACCAACCAACCAACCAACCATCCAACCAACCAACCAACCAACCAACCAACCAACCAACCAACCAACCAACCCAACCAACCAACCACACAAGACTCTCAAAAGACAAAAACCATACAATTCATACCAGAGCCGATACCCGGAAAACCTGTAACAGAGAGAGAGAGAGAGGCTGAACTGAACCAGGGAGACATTTCCACCCGGCGTGCATAATGTTAGTTAGGGAAGGGTGTCGGGTGTCTCGTCCCACTAACCATGGGTGGTAACAGTCGGAGAAAAGCGGACTTGTGCCTAATGCGTTCGCGGGCATACCTTGCTGTCTTCTACCCGAGCGGCAGGTGCATGGAAGACATTGTAAGAAGACCTCAGATATATGTCCATAGAGAGGAACTGACGTTAAGAGGAACTCCGTATTATGCTCTGGTATGTCCTGCCAGCAAAGGAAGCTAGATCCTTTAAAGGTTTGGGTGGATGTGGCTCTAAACTCTAGACATTTTTGAGATTTTATTTTTCAAGTTTGTTATTTGAAATAAACAGACAGATGAATCGCTAGATATGTTTGGGCGGACATGGCTTGAATCTTTGAAAATATTTGTTTTGAAGGATTTTATTACAGTTTTGTTTCCTGAAACTATACAGATAAAAAACATACAAAAATACTGAGCAGACCA
>CM060314.1:95866394-95873894 GCA_030674185.1 Monoplex corrugatus | reverse complement strand
AATGTTCTTTGAAATCATACATATTAATAACACTGAAAATGATAATATTTCATTATATATCATGACACATTCATTTCATATTCATGGGCAGACGCCCGTTTTTAAACAGACATTTCATTCTTTATTTCTTTATAGTTTGTTTTTCCTATTGTGTGCCGTTTACATTTCAACGCACACTCGCGCGCGCGCGTGCGCGTGCGCATGTATACACACACACACGCGCGCTCGCACGGACGCACACACACACACGCGCGCGCGCACATACACACACAGTCCTACACACACAGTCGTACACACACACATCGTATACACACATCGTACACACACATCGTACACACACACTCACACGGTACACACGCACACACACACACACACACACACACACACACACACACACACACACACACATACACACACACACACACACTCCACATCCACAGACACACAGGCACACAACACACACAGACACACACAGACACACACACACACACACACACACCACACACACACACACACACACACACACACACACACACTCACACACACACACCACGTCCATTCACCTCAACACTTATCACTCTCACCAACAGACAGTCATACATGTATGAGTGTATTGAGCACTTTCCACTCGGATTTTGGCCTGGGAGCTGGCACCAGTCTGGTAGTACCATTTGTAACACCTAATCACCCGTGACGTGCCATTTCACGGAAAGGTGGAGGTCTTTGACTTCTTCCCACCCCCTGTTTATCTCTCAGTCCGGCTGCCTCTCAGTCTCATTCTAAACGTAGATCTCCCATATGAACCGCAAGTTCAAAGTGACGCCTATCACAGCATGCCCCTGAGACCAAACGCACCAAAGAGCTGAAAACGTAGGGTAGCTACCTCGTATGTTGCCTCTTTCGAGTGGAGTGACCGGAGACAAGGCCGATTGCAACGTCTGTGGTCACCAAGCTCCAAGACAGCAGGAAGGAACTGGGAACGGCCACATTCGAGTTTTTGACTTGACCATATTGATGGCCATCCTGAAAGAAGTAGAAGAAGGAAAAGGGACTCGTATCTTTTTCTGTCTTTCTCTGTGTAGTTCTCCTTCCCTTCCTCTTCTCCTCGTCTGTCTTTCTCTCTTCGTTTCTCTGTTCTCTCTTTTCTCTCTCTGTTGTCTCTCTCTGTTTTCTCTCTCTGTCTCTTTTCTCTCTCTCCTGTTTCTCTCTTTTCTTCTCCCCTCTCCGTTTCTCTCTCTCTCTCTCTGTGCTTTCTGTTTTCCTCTCTCTCTCTCTGTTGTCTCTCTCTGTCTTTCTCTCTCTCTCTCTCTGTTGTCTCTCTCTGTCTTTCTCTCTCTCTGTCTCTCTGTTTCTCTCTGTCCCTCTGTTTCTCTCTGTCTCTCTGTCTGCCTGTGTCTCTATCTTTGTCTCTGTCTATATCTTTGTCTCTGTCTCTCCTCTCTCTCTCTCTCTCGTTCTCTCTGTCTCTCTGTCTGTCTGTGTCTCTATCTTTGTCTCTGTCTCTCCCATCCCCTTCCCTGTCTTTCTCTAGAAGAGTAGATCTTTAGTTCTCACTTCGTACCACGCTTTCTGTCTGTCTTGTTACTCCTTTCCACGCCCCCCCCCCCCCACTCTCCCCCATCCCCTCGCTTCTCTTTGCATAAATAGACATGTGTGTTTTGGTACAGATACATACAGCGCGCTTTCTCCCTCCCTCCCTCCCTCTCTCTCTCTCTCTCTCTCTCTCTCTCTCTCTCTCTCTATCTCTCCGTGTATTATGTCACAGTATGTACGCGTCTAATGTGGTGCTGCCAGTTGGTTTCACAGTGATACCCCCGTGGTGCTGGGAAATGCTGCGCCAAAAGGATTAATTGGCCTTGATGAACATGTCTTTGTGACTCACCCATATTTCTCTGTCCCTCTGTCCCTCTGTCTGTCTGTTTCTCTTTTCTTTGTTCCAAGCAGCCGAGCTTGGTCATGCTACAAAGTAGTCGGTATGATAAGTACATGCATAAGAGGCATGTTCTGATCTTGTTCACTCATATGTGTTTATACGTTGTTCTAGAGTGTCTTTGTCTGTCTGTCTGTCTTCTTCTGTAATTCTTTGTCGTTGTCTGTCTGCCTTCCTCTGTAATTCTGAATAGCTCTCTTTGTCCTTGTCTGTCTGTCTTCCTTTGTACTTCTGAATAGTTCTCTTTGTCCTTGTCTGTCTGTCTTCCTCTGTATTTCTGAATAGTTCTCTTTGTCCTTGTCTGTCTGTCTTCCTCTGTAATTCTGAATAGCTCTCTTTGTCCTTATTCTGTCTCTCTGTCTGTCTCTACCTCTCTGCCTCTGTCTGACTCTCGTCACCCCCCACCCCCCCCTATTTCCCCTCTCTCGCTGTACTATGTCTGGAAGGCAACTATGTCCATGGATGATGGAAAGTGACGGCCAGTGGCTGCCCTATGATGGATAACCGTTTGTGAACAACAAGGCAGAGCTGGTAGCCAGCCGGCTGGTGTAGTCGGTGGAGAGAGTGAGACAAAAAGGTCAGCAACTCTCACCTTCCCTGCTGTGTGTCCTTGTTCTCCTGTTGGTGGTGGTGGTGGTGGTATGGGGGGGTATGATGGTGGATGTAGATGCCAGGAACTGGTGGAGATGGGCATCAGTCACCGGCGCGTGATGGGAATTACAACAGACAAAAGCGATGTGGTAGTGTAGTGTAGTGTGGGTCGTTTTGGGTGTACTGATGGTAGGTTCTTGAGGTGTACTAGTCTGATTATGTGTGTGTGTGTGTGTGTGTGTGTGTTGTGTGTGTGTGTGTGTGTGTGTGTGTGTGTGTGTGTGTGTGTGTGTGTGTGTGTGTGTGTGTGTGTGTGTGTGTGTGTGTGTTGTGTGTGTGTGTGTGTTGTGTGTGTGTGTTTGTGTTGTGTGTGTGTGTGTGTGTGTTTTGTGTGTGTGTGTGTGTGTGTGTGTGTGTGTGTGTGTGTGTGTGTGTGTGTGTGTGTTGTGTGTGTGTGTGTGTATGTGTGTTGTGTATGTGTGTTGTGTGTGTGTGTGTGTGTGTGTGTGTGTGTTGTGTTGTGTGTGTGTGTGTGTGTGTGTGTGTGTGTGTGTAGTCTGTGTGGAGGGGAGAGTTTTGGTGTTTTATACACAGGTTTTTCACGTGTAGTTTTCTGTTTGTGATTGTTGTAGGTTCTTGAAGTAAAGCAATCTGTTATTTTTTTTCTTTCAGTTTAGTTAGATAGTTAGTCATTCACTTAGTTAGTTAGTTAGTCAGTTAGTCATTCACTTAGATAGTCAGTCAGTCAGTTAGTTAGTTAGTTGGTTAGTTGGTCAATTATTCTTTTTTTTTTTCTAGTGTTGTATTTGTTGTGAAAGGTTGAGTTCAGGTGTTGTGTTTTATAAGTGTGTTCTTGAAGTGAGGTGGTCCTTTTTTCTTTTCTTCCGAGTAACCCGTATCATGTATGGGTGAAAGGTGTATTTTTAATACGTATGTTTAACACCAAGCCATACTGTAGTGTTGTGTTCGGTGGGGACAGACCAAAAAGGTCAGCATCTCTGAACTAGCTTACTGTGTCCTTGTGCAGGGTATGTTGGAATGCCTCACTGTATTGTTGTGGAATGAAGGAGGTTGCCGTTGTCAGGAACTCACGGACATGAGCATCAGTCATTTGCATAGCGTGATAGAAATCCTACACAGCGATAGGATGGACAACGATTTGGACGTGCTGCATGGTGTTAAGGACTTGGCTTGTGGAAATGTAGTGATTTTTTTGTCAGTACCATAGATCTACTGTTTGCTAATGACAAATTTTGGTGTACATTTTTGTTGTTGCTTTGTTTTGTTTTGTTTTTTTGGAGTGGGGGGAGGGGGGGGGAGCAAAGAGAATCGATGTTTTAAAAGTGTAATGGTCAATTTTTTTCTGAGTGTCCTGTTCCGTGTGGAAGGCAGTACATGTACAGTATAGCACTGTGGTGTATGAATTAGCTTCTTGATATATACTTTTATTGAAATTAGTGTATTCTTTGTAGAAGGCGTTGAATTTGTTGAACATAACACTACAGAATAAAGAACGCGTAGCTGAAAGAGTTCAAACTGGGAAGAAAATGGATGTACATTATATATTTATGTATTTATTTATTTTTTAAATTATTTATTTATTGGACCGGCAGGTATGATTTATTAGAATAGGATAGCCGAATGCCTGAATTTATGGTGTTCCATACAAACATGACATTCATACAGTTTGCTAAGTTTTTTTTTCTGAGGGGAAAATAGTCAAAATACAGAAACGAAAACAGACATAATATTTCTGATACAGCAGTCATCGTCGTCCTATCCGTCCATAATGTAACACTGTTTATTGTTGGGGGTACTTACCAACAATTTCTGAACGTCATTTGATTTTAGACAGCTCTTTATCGATGGTGACCCGGCCATCATGAATGAATCAGCACGCGTCACTCCACCTGAATAGTTTTGCACGTACATGCAGGTAATGAAGCGTGGCAGGCAGTTGGGCATTCCACCTGAAAGGTTGAACATAAACAGGGCTAATGGAGCATCGTTCCGCTTACCTCCCTCTGTGCGCTGTTTCTGCCTGTCTCACTTACCTCCCTCTGTGCGCTGTTTCTGCCTGTCTCACTTACCTCCCTCTGTGCGCTGTTTCTGCCTGTCTCACTTACCTCCCTCTGTGCGCTGTTTCTGCCTGTCTCACGTTTACCCCGTCGTCTCATGGCCGGTCAGCAGAATGGTCAGACACACGGTTTGGCAAACACTCAGTATGGACTTCCTCACACTACTGAGCTTGTCGGGAAGTTCCAGCAAAGAGTCTCCATGACGATTACTCCTGTCTGGACTTCCCAGAATGAAGGCTATTCAGCGTCGTGGACACAGGCTGCACATTTACACTTGCCTGAGATGTTTTGAAAAAACGAAATTGGGCATCGATATCTTTTCCGTCATCTGTGCGCTGTTTGCATTTTTCGTCTGTGCGTCTTTTGTTTTGCTTTCTCAGTCATGCAGACCTTTTAACACTGTTTTGCCTTTGAGCATTTTACAACATATTGCATTCCTGTAAACATGTTTGGTCATGGTCCATGTAGCATATCCTATTTTGTACGGAAACATTAGTTTTGCATTTCTCGTCATTGTCAGTATCCATTTTTCATACTAACATGTTTTGCATTTCTCAGTCATGTGCATATCCATTTTTATACAAACATTGTTTTGCATTTCTCAGTCATTGTGCAGTATCCATTTTATACAAACATTGTTTGATTCTGTCATTGTGCAGTATCCATTTATACAAACATTGTTTTGCATTTCTGTCATTGTGCAGTATCCATTTTTATACAAACATTGTTTTGCATTTCTGTCATTGTGCAGTATCCATTTTTATACAAACATGTTTTGCATTTCTGTCATTGTGCAGTATCCATTTTTATACAAACATTGTTTTGCATTTCTCAGTCATTGTGCAGTATCCATTTTTATACAAACTTGTTTTGATTTCTCGTCATTGTGCAGTATCCTTTTTATACAAACATTGTTTGCATTTTCAGTCATTGTGCAGTATCCATTTTAACAAACATTGTTTCATTTGTCATTGTGCAGTATATTTTATACAAACATTGTTTGCATTCTATTGGCATACCATTTATACAAACATGTTTTGATTCTCGTCATGTCAGTATCATTTTTATAAACATTGTTTTGCTTCAGTCTGTGCAGTATCCATTTTATACAACATTGTTTGATTTCAGTCTTGGCAGTATCCATTTATACAATTGTGTTTGTCATTGTCAGTATCATTTATACAATTGTTTGCATTGTTTGCATTTCTCAGAGTCATTGTGCAGTATCCATTTTTATACAAACATTGTTTTGCATTTCTCAGTCATTGTGCAGTATCCATTTTTATACAAACATTGTTTTGCATTTCTCAGAGTCATTGTGCAGTATCCATTTTTATACAAACATTGTTTTGCATTTCTCAGAGTCATTGTGCAGTATCCATTTTTTATACAAACATTGTTTTGCATTCTCGTCATTGTGCAGTATCCATTTTTATACAAACATTGTTTTGCATTTCTGTCATTGTGCAGTATCCATTTTTATACAAACATTGTTTTGCATTTCTAGTCATTGTGCAGTATCCATTTTTATACAAACATTGTTTTGCATTTCTGTCATTGTGCAGTATCCATTTTTATACAAACATTGTTTTGCATTTCTGTCATTGTGCAGAATGTCATGATATTTGTCTACACACTTTTCCACTTCAACATTGCTCAGAATCCATTTTTTTACTTGAACCTTGAACTCTTGCTTTCCACTCCATTGCAGCTGTTTAATGGTCCAGAATTTTTTGATTATGATCCATTGTAACGCTAATCTTAAAATCATTTTGGTCTACGACGACCCATACGACAGACAGATTCAACCACCTACCCCCGTCCTATTTTTCCAAAACGGTGAACATAACAGAAATTCAGGTGTCCTGGACACTGTCTATCTTCGTCGAAAAAAACTACTATCGAATACCACATTCGTTAACGTCTTATAACCGGAATGGATGAATTGTTTACTCCAGAGACGTCTGGTTTACGTACATTTCTCTAAATGATGGGATCGCTTTGACCTGCGTCCCATTATCTTTGTTCCTTGCTGGTTGGGGTTTCCATTCTAAACATTCCGTGTCCACGTGGGAGGGAGATGTTCTCTTCTATCACTGGGACATCAGTCACTTCGTTGCAAGGAAATCTCTTGCAGATGTAATGTAGGAGGCGGTTCCAGACTTTCATGTTGTATTGAAGTTTGTCTGCGGTGTGTATATCAGCTCAGTTCAGTCGTTCTTGCGTCGTCCGACGACGGAAACAGTCAGTGCTCTCCATTTGGATCGGTCAGTAGTCAGCACCCTGACATCACTGCGGCTCTTGTTTACATGCCGGAGGTCGTTTTGACCAGTTTGTTGCCACTTGTTCATGACCCGCTGTCTGTGGTTTTAGGAGTCCATCATAACACTTCGCGAATTTTGTTACAGAAAGCGTTGACACATGGCCAAACCATTTCATGTGCCTTGTTAAGCTTATTGAAAACTTGAGTTTGATTTGATCGGTGTCAGTTTTCTTCATTGGTTATGAACTCTCTCCATTTGATGCCTGCAATTTTTGTCAATCATTTTGAGTGAAAGGCGTCAGGTTTCTTTTCCTCGCTGGATTTCAAGTGCCAGGTTTTGTAGACATAAAACAAGGTAGAGTCTAGACAGGACGTTGGAGTCGTAGAATCAAATCTTGGTTTTCAGAGAGAACTTGTTGCTTACCCAGCTTGAAAACTGCTTTGCTGTGCATGCATGTGTGTAATTATCTAACATTGTCTTTGTAATACTTTCTTTTGGGGGGATTGGGGTAATTATTCTATATGGTTCAGTGTTGTGCCTCCCATTCCTTAACTGCCACATTCCAGAGAAAGATCCCTGTTCCAAACAAAGACATCAACAAAAACTACCAGCCAGTCAATCGGCCAAACGATCAAAT
>CM060314.1:95838894-95846394 GCA_030674185.1 Monoplex corrugatus | reverse complement strand
ACTGTCATGATACGTGCTGAAGCCTTTACTGTCATAAGACGTGCTGAAGCCTTTACTGTCATAAGACGGGCTGAAGCCTTTACTGTCATAAGACGTGCTGAAGCCTTTACTGTCACGAGGCGTGCTGAAGCCTTTACTGTCATAAGGCGTGCTGAAGCCTTTACTGTCATGATACGTGCTGAAGCCTTTACTGTCATAAGACGTGCTGAAGCCTTTACTGTCACGAGGCGTGCTGAAGCCTCACACTTACGCATTATGTCGTGCTCCACTGCCTTCATAAAATAGATCCACTTCCAATTTTATTGTGGTGGTAGTGTATTACGGACTATGCCTCCTTCTTTCTGCATCCCCCCCCCCCCGCCCACTTTCTTGTGTTATCAGAACTCTGTTATTCAAGGAATTGGGGGGGGGGGAGGGGGGTAATGGCGCGAGTTTGTTTTTTTTCCCTGTCGTTCTCTCTACTCCTTTTGTTAAAAAAAAAAAAAAAGGTCTAGACATCTAGTTGTGTGCTGTCGACAACATGTTATAACGACACACCCCATAGATGCTGTCTTCGTAATGGATGAAAGGAAAAGTCACCGTTGTCTGGCAGTCTCAAGCGTCGGTGCTCCTTTGCCGCACACACCCAGCCGACACCGACACTGAGGGACTTGACAGCCCAGACCTCGCCCAACATAATGCATCACATTAGCCAAGAGTGCGGTCTGACAAACGTATCTCCATGGCAAAGACTCTCTCCCTGACGCCAGAGATGCTGCTTCAGGTCTGTGCTGACGCTGTTGGAGGGTACGGAGCACCAAGAGCAAAAGCAGACCTCGGCAATTACGTCCAGCCTGTCTCAGTCCCACTGTTTGCAGTGGCGGGCTTCCAGAGAACCCGAAGGCATCAGACCTTCATAGCGAAGTCGTTCTTTTAGTCCATCAGCCGCCCTGTTTTGTGGTGCTTCTTCCAAGAGGAGCATGCAGAGCACAGCAGATCTAAATAGTCCGACTCGGACTATCAGTCCCACTTCAGTAAGTCTGGCTTGGTTCTGGTACTTCTGCCCTCTTCACTGTGACAGTAATGATATGTGGAACAGCGAGAGAGATAGAGAGACAGAGAGAGAGAGAGAGAGAGAGGGGGGGAGGGGGAAGGAGAGAGAGAGAGAGAGAGAAAGAGAGAGAGAGAGGCAGACAGACAGACAAATAGATACACTGACAGAGAGAAACAGAGGAGACAGAGAGACAGAGACAGAGAGAGAGACAGAGAGGGAGGGAGGGAGAGAGAGACAGAGAGAAAGAGAGAGAGAGGCAGACAGACAGACAGACAGACAGATATATTGACAGAAACAGAGACAGAGAGACAGACAGACAAACAGACAAACACACAGACAGACACAGAGAGAGAGAGAGAGAGAGAGAGAGAGAGAGAGAGAGAGAGAGAGAGAGAGAGGAGAGAGAGAGAGAGAGAGGAGAGGAGAGAGAGCAAAGACGCAGGGGGAGAAACGACAATGAAAGTGTCTGTGTATGCGCAGTACTTGTGATCCTCCCTCCGTTCCAAGCACCCGTCCTGATAGCAGAAAGGGCAGCGTGTTGAAAGCTCGCTCACCAGACGCGGTCTTCAAAACCCAGCACACAATGCCCGTCTTTCTCCTTCCGACTCAGGTAGCCTTCAGGCTTATCAGCCAGGGGCGATAATTACCTTAATTAGCTTTACTCAAGACCCATAACTTATCGCCCCCCCGTGGCTAAGGAGCTGCGAGATGGAAGCGAGGCTGTTTTACTGTGTTCCATTTTTGTTTTTTAGTGCTTGTTAGTTCGATGCTGGTGTCTTGGCGCTTCCTTGTGTAGGGGCGGGGGAGGGTCGTGGTGAGGGCCTTTTCGTAGGCTGACCCTTCTGTCGATTATGAGACGTCATGGTTCTGATTATTTGTGCCCCTTAGTCAGGAGTTCCCAATGTTTCCAATGGGGTGAGAGATGAGGGGAGGAAGAGGGTGAGAGAGGGGTGAAAGAGAGAGTGAGAGAAAGTAAGAGTATGTGTGTACATGTGTTTATGCGTTCTTGTGCCTATATGTATTTTAATGCGAATGCCAAAACAATTTCCCATTGTGATGCTTTGGGCTAAATAAAAAATTCTTGTATTCTTGTATTCTTGTATGCTACAAGAGTTACTGTCGAGAGAGAGAGAGAGAGAGAGAGAGAGAGAGAGAGAGAGAGAGAGAGAGAGGGGAGAGAAGAGAAAGAGAGAGAGAGAGAGAGAGTGTGTGTGTGTGTGTGTGGTGTGTGTGTGTGTGTGTGTGTGTGTGCGTGCGTGCGTGCGTGTTGCTGGAATTTACTTGCTTGCTTTATCGCCGCCTACATTAGTAAAGCCTTTACAAGATAACATTCCTCCTCCACCAGAATTCAAGTCAACTTTATATGATCTCCAAAAGAGAAATTATGTCGTTGCCTTCCACAAAAGTGCAACACAAATGCGTAAAACATCTACTTGGAGCATAAAACTCGGTATGACTTGTAAAAAATAAACTTAGGTAAAAACATATAAGCACATTCCTACCACGCACACACACACGCGTGGGCACATGAATCACTATCATTACTACCATATGACGTATCAAGTCACAGAAACAAATTGAGCAAATAAATAGAATAATATATTTTTTGTGTCATCATAATAGAAATAGTATGATTATAATAGAAATAGTGTCATTATAATAGAAATAGTGTCATTATAATAGAAATAGTGTCATTATAATAGAAATTGTGTCATTATAATAGAAATTGTGTCATTATAATATAAATAGCTGCAGCAGCAACAGAACAATGCAGACACCCATTTGAAGATATCATGTTTACTACAGCTTCTCCTATCTTAAAAAAACACAACAACAACCATGAAAATAAAAACTTAAGTCACAACAGTGTATAATTGAGTTTATTCTGAGCATGGAGACACACTGTCTTGGGAAAAACTAAAAATGAAACTGAAATCGAAAACAACAGCAGCAAGTATGATGCAAACTGCCTGCAAGTAGCTGACTACGTGGCTACAAATGATGCTAATTGTCTTTGAAATGACACATCCATAACACCATTTCGTCGTTGTTAGAAAGAAACTGTGTCAGCCCTTCTTCCTCATCCTTTTTTTAAAAAAGATTTTTTTATCCTGTCTGCCCTTTTCCTTGCAGAACGATAAGAGCGTGTGTTGACAAGCCCATAAATTTCCTTTACTTTGCTGCACGTGCAACATGTGTCGTAGGATAAGAGCTGCGTGCCTGCAGGAGTCTTGGGCAGAAGGTTAGTTCCAAGAGGCTGTGTGCACCACCTTTACCGTGGGGTCACGCCTGAGGGATAGATAAGCACCTATTTTTCCGTGTGAAGAATTTTTGTCGGTGTTAGCGAGTGGGTGGCTACACTTATTTGTTATTTTTGTTCAAAGCCCAGCCGACTGCGTAGAGCCACATCAGGGCTATAATCGCTTCAAAACATACAAACTTCAACAGGAAGGGGAAAAAAAAGAAAATTAAAAACACATATCAATGCATTCACGCACACAATCTAAGGACATGCCCCCGGCGTTGACCACTCCGTCCAATTTACCGCAGAGGGGATTTAAAAAAAGCATACCTGAATACAAATTAAAGTATACTTAAGGACACCAAAACATATATAAAAACGGGCATAAATTACCTAAAATTGCTTCCCCATATCTCACCTCCGTAGAACCAACAATGCACTTAATATATGTACCCAATTATCAATCCTAAGAAAAAGTACGTTAGACTTTATCGAACACAGATGAATGGACCATTGAGGCAGAAAATGATAGGTAGAAATGACAAAAAGCAAAGGAATAAGGGAGAAACAAAGAGAGTGACAGAAAAGAGGAATTTCTAGCACAGAATTTCCAGAAGGTGGGGATACTATTTATACTGAAAGAGCCCTCGGCATCTCCACGGGGTGTGTGGCTACACTTGAAAATCCAAACCTAAAGTTGGTTCAGAAACAGAATCGAGGGACTGATGTTATATGATACAAGCCCTTCTTTTTATGTGAGGAATCTTTTGGTTTTTAATGAGTGGTGAAATACATTTGAGGCATACATGGGAGGAGGAGCTAACGTGTAACTGAGGCTGATCCTGAAGCAAATGTAAGAGAGATAGTGCACTCTACACCCCTTTTTTCTGTGTAGAATGTTCGTGTTGTGGGCAGACCAGGTCGGAGAAGTTAAGCTTTGTTTGATTTGGAAGCAAACTTGAGAGTTTGACACTACACGTACATCCCTATTCTGTGGACTGTTTTCCAGTTGTGGGCAACACTTGTGCAGCAGTCTGGAGAGGCCAGCTCTAGTTGATTCCAAAGCAAACATGAGATAGTGTACCGCTTGTGTGTGTGTGTGTGTGTGTGTGTGTGTGTGTGTGTGAGAGAGAGAGAGAGAGAGAGAGAGAGAGAGAGAGTGGGGGAGAGGGAGAGAGAGAGTTGTCTATGTGTATGAGAGAGAGCGTTGGAGAGAGAGAGAGAGAGAGAGAGAGAGAGAGAAAGAGAGAGAGAGAGTGCTGTGTGTGTGTTTGTGTGTGTGAGAGTGGGAGAGAGAGAGAGAGAAAGAGAAAGAGAGAGAGAGAGTGTTGTGTGTGTTTGTGTGTGTGTATGAGAGAGAGTGGAAGAGAGAGACAGAGAAACAAAGAGAGAGTTGTGTGTGTATGAGAGAGAGAGTGGGAGAGAGAGAGAGAGAGAGAGAGAGAGAGAGAGAGAGGGAGGGAGAGAGGGAGAGAGTGGTGTGTGTGTGTGTGTGAGATAGAGAGAGAGAGAGAGAGAGTGTGTGTGTGTGTGTGTGTATGTGTGTGAGTGTGTTTGTGTGTATTGTGTGTGTGTGTGTGTAGTCTGTTTTTGGTGTTAATCAGCTGTAGCCAAGAGTAAGACACTCTGGTTGGTTGTAGTCTAAAATTAAGGTATATAGAAGACAGAGTTGCGGTTTCCTGCCTTCGTCTTTGGGATGTTGCCCACATGTCTATGCACGCTTGTGTATATGTGTGTGTGTGTGTTGAACGCGTTTCTGCACGTCCAACACGTTGGTCTAGAGTTGCGGGCCATGTTTGTTTTCCTTCATTTCGTCACAGATGGTTCGGCTTGGCGGCATGTTTTCTTGTCAAAAGTTTGTTATTGCAGGGATGTGGTGAACACCATATCGCTTCTCCCCCCCCCTTTCCCCCCCACACTCCCTCCCCCTCCCCCCCACACACTCCCTCCCCCTCCCCCCCTCATGCGTTCATAAGGATTTGTGGACTGTCTTGTTTGTGACTGTCTGTGGTTTTTGATAACTAAGTTAAGACCAGCAGATTGGCTGAAAAGTCATTTGCAACTCTGCTCGGTTTGATAGGGATGGGTCATTGTTCAGTTTTAACCTAAAAAATATGTTAGAGAGAGAGAGAGAGAGAGAGAGAGAGAGAGAGAGAGAGAGACAGAGACGAGACACAGAGACAGAGACAGAGAGACAGAGACAGAGAAGAGACCACACACAGAGAGGAGAGAGAGAGAGAGAGATGAGAGAGAGAGCGAGTGTGGGGTGTGCTAATATCACTGTACTCCTTCTTCCCACCCCACCCCTATCTCTCCCTCTCCCCCCCTCTCTCTTTCTCTCTACTCTTCCTCTGTCTCAGTCTCTCTGTGTCTCTGTTGTCTCTGTCTCTCTGTCTCTGTCTGTTCTCTCTTCTCTCTCTCTCTCTCCATGCCCCTTAACTCGTCGCTATATTTCACCTCCCAGTCTGAGTGAAAAGTTAAATGAAAGAAACCTGTTGTGCTGTCTACGTCTGCCTGTTCCTGTGATTGAAAAGCCGCGGGGTATCTGCCATACAGTTCAGTTTTTGTAGTGGATGTCTGCGGCACTCAGTCTTTGGTTCTTACTCAGCTATCTAGAGTCTATGTATGTGGAACCCCCCGTGGAGATGCTGGGTGCTGTTTTAGTATTAGTAGATCTAGTATGTGGAAATTCTGTGCGAGAAATTTCTTTTTTTGTTGTTGTGACACTCTTTGCTTCTGCCTCGTTCCTTTGCCTTCTGTCGTTTCTTCACCTGTATTTTTTCGATTAAAGTCTTATGTACTTTTTCTTCGGATTGATAATTGGGTACATGCATTAAGTGCATTTTTGGCCTAAGGAGGTGAGATATGCGGAAGCAATTTTAGGTAATTTATGCCTGTTTTTCTGTATGTTTTGGTGTCCTTATGTATGCTTATATTTGTATTCAGCTGTGTTTTTTAAATCTCCCTGTGCGATAAATCGGACGGAATGGTCGTACGCCGGGGGACATGTCCTTAGATTATGTGCGCAAATGCATTGAATGTGTACTTGATTTTCTTTTTTTTTTTTTTTTCTTTCCTGTTGAAGTTTTGTGTTTTGAAGAGGTTATAGCCCTGATATGGCTCTACGCAGTCGGCTGGGCTTTAAACAACAATAAAAGAACGAACAAAAATGTTATTACATAATGAATATAGATCTGATAATAATAATAATAATATAAATAATGATAATAAGAATGATATAATAATAATATTATTATAGTTACTATATAATGTAGTATATATAGTAGTAGTGGTAGTTGTTTGTAGTAGTAGTATATTTTTTATTATCAGTGATATAGTGTCGGTAGATTATTATCTGTCATGATTGGGCTCAGGTCAGAACTAAAATCAATGTTTTGCTTTCAGACGGTTGGTCACTCTTTGGCGCTCAGTGTATTGTTGTTGTTTGTTTGTCTCTGTGTCTATGCGTTTAGTCTGTTTGTCTGTCTGTCGTCATATCAGTGTCATTGTTTATAGTGGTGTCTGTATCTTTCTTCACTCCCGCTCTTTCTCTCCCCCCCCCCCCTTCTTTCTTTTTTTTTTGTTTTTTGTTGATCTGTCTCTCCTTCTCTCCCTTCATCTGTTTCTCTCCCTTTCTCTCTCTCTCTCTCTCTCTCTCTCTCTCTCTCTCTCTCTCTCTCTCTGTACAATAAAACCGACCCGCCCTCATCAGACGAAGATGGGTGAATCATTAGTTCAGGCAGGCAGTCTAACAGGTAGGGACATCAGTTCCAAACTCAGAACGGCAACAAGAACGCAGACAGGAAAGGTAGACGCCTGCGGACCGATTTCTCGCCTCCCAAAACTTTGCATACCCGTCTGGCATACCAATGGCGAATTTATCTCCCTTGTGAGAAACCGCCGTGAAAAGGTTGCTGCGCTGGGTTGCGTGTATGTTGCGCTGGTAGTTGCAAAGTTTGTTTCGCTAAGTAGTTCGTTCAGTGAGCGGCTGTTTCGGGTTAATTAAGTTGCTGTGTTACACGGTTTGAGTGCTGGGATGTTTACGTTTCTTGAACAGCCCTGGTGTGGTCCGAGCTTTTCAATTTTAGCTGCTTTTAGAGTTACGTAGTACTGGCTGTGATGTTTGACTATTGGTGAGGTCTCTGCCTTTTTTTTCCAATGCTGTTTGTGCTCTTTTGTGTGTGTGTGTGTGTGTGTGTGTGTGTGTGTGGTGTGTGTGTTTCGA
>CM060314.1:95823894-95831394 GCA_030674185.1 Monoplex corrugatus | reverse complement strand
GATTGCCCCATGTAGTGTGTGTGTGTGGGGGGGGGGGGGGTGGACACTGAACGTCAGTGGCCGTCTGGTGAGAAGTCTTTTGCATCAGAGCATTAGTAAGGAGAGAGGGGGCAGGATCTTACGTGCAGCTGGTGGTGTAAATACTGGGGGGGGGGGGGGGGGTTGACTGTTTCTTGGAGCTGGCCACGTGACTGCGCGGAATGCCTTTTAAACTGATGGGAATGGGAATGAATATTTCATAGTTCGAAACATAACAACAACAACAACAACAACTATCATCATTCATCATCATCATCATCATCATCATCATCATCGTCGTCGTTGTGTCATCGTCGTCGTCGTCATCATCGTCGTCGTTGTCATCATCTTCACCATCGTGCTCATCATCATCATCATAATAATAATATTGCTAACAACAACAACAACAGCAACAACAACAACAATAATAATAATAATATAATAATAATAATAATAATAATAATAATAGTAACAAAAAGAAGAAGAAGAATAACATTAATAATGATAATGACTATTGTACATCGTCTCTTCTCATTAGAGCTCTGAGCGTTTCACAAAAGGGTGAGAGACGTCAGGTAGACACACGTAGCAAAATGATGGCAAACCCTCACCACTTTGATGAGAACAGATGAACAATGATGATACACATGGTAAAGAAGCAATACAAACGAATCATAATAAGATGTCCACTGCATGCGTCAATCGGTCATGAAAACAACGACAGCGACAACGACAGAAACAGGAACAACAACAAAACAACAGAAACAACCAGTATAACTTTACATAATCAGAGTTACACAGACATGATTTTATAGTAGAGGGAAGGATGAATATCACGTGTGGCCCAATATTATCAATTTATGCAGGCGATCTGATAGATAATAATAATTTTCACGTGGAGCAATAACGGCGTGGGCGCTCCTTAATGGTAGCACAACCCACGAGTAATAATAGCACGCACGAAAAAGAAAAGTTTAAAATCATGACAAATAACTCTCGTTAACTTGATGTTATGGTTAGATGTCTGATGTCATTATATAAGTGACTGTGTTTGTTTGCTCAGTTACATGAACGACATCTCATTTCTCACTCTTAACCTAATTCTTTTTTTTTTAAAACAATATAATGCGTTGTGTTGAATCTGTGATTAAACGACTCGGAATTTTAAAACGTATACATTTTTGGCTGTAAATAGTTTTAATGTTTAGATTATTTTTTTTCAGAATGAGGAATGTTGGTATTTATGATTTTCATGATATTGTTGTGGGTGTTTTTCTTGTCTCTCTCCTGTGTCCGGAACAAGCAGTTTTACGTTTATGGGTTTAACGACGAGCAGTTAAAATGTTAAGTGTGCATATCCCGAGCTTATCGTCATTCAACAGCCTTTCTCGTTTTTGGCATGCGATACGTTCGTCCGTGTCGTTTTATTGGTGTAAAGCTTTGCAAGCTTCGTTGATTTTGACATCTGCTATGTTCAGTGTTGTTCTTGCTTTTCTTTAACAAGCTTTTCGACACCTGCAGTCACGTTATTTGTGACACCTGCTTCCATATCTGTTGTCATCTGAAGATTTCTGTCGTTAGCATTCCCATGGAATACATTTTGACATGTGTTGATAGGGCATGTTCCCCTCCTCTCCCCCCCCCCCCCCTGCCCGGAGGTGTTCGTTTATATGGATTTAACCTTGACTGTTATCTTTCTACTGTTATACACGATCACAGTAATTTTGTTGTCAGCTTTGTTTGATAGGGGTGTTTTATACATAATTACGAACTTTTAACAACGGCAAAGTATTTAGTAATGTTTAACTAATGTACTGATATTCAGATAATTTTGAAATCTGTTGTGTCTGTTGTCGTTATCTTGTACCATTCACGTCATCATTCCTGTCATTTTTGATGACTGTTATGTTCGTTCTTTTTGTCTTATACTCTAGACGTTTGCCTTTACAGTCGGTAGTCATAACGGACGTGCACTGGAAACTATCAGTGCAAATGGAGGTTACCTAACAGAATAGGCAGATCCATCATTAATTACGTGTGTGTGTATGCAGAATTATTACTCATAGACTATATATTTATATGCTACATGTGAGCATTTCATATTGGGGACAACACAGTTTGTAAATACATATTAGCACAGTTTTGACTTCTGCTTTTCATGTCTTGGCATTTGGTACTTTTTTAGATACACGCTGACATAACAGTTCACATCAGATGGTTGATTGTCTGTACACTTATAACACTGACTTTGACATCTGCCGTGTTTAGGTATCGTCGTTTCATACAGCAGAAGTCTGTATGTTCACATTAATGTTGACATCTGTGGTATTAACCGGTTTGGTTTTTCCTCTGCTGACGTCTGTGGTTTTATACCTTAAAGACGTATCACCGTTTTTCGTTTCTTGTCCATTGTTTATCCTTCAGATGATCTCTGCCATCGTTGCCCAACACAACTTGGCACTGTGCGGATTAGAACACAGATGTTCATAACGGCACTATGGCTTGCCATAAAGTCGCCGTCTGTCGAGGTCCATACACCAAACACATCTTCGAACTGGATTTCTTCGTCAATATCATTTGGCCATAAACTACCGTCGGAAGTAATCTCGGCAGGTGCTTTACACCCTCGGCAAAACAGCCCCACTCTCTTTTAAGTGTTGGTGAACGTGTGGGATTTTATCACCGTTTGCGGTGAGGTTGGCGATGTGACCTGTATGGAATAGACATTAATCCAAAACGTCGTGAGAGGGGCGATGGTCAAATGGGAAAGACGTCGTGAGAGGGGCGATGGTCAAATGGGAAAGACGTCGTGAGAGGGGCGATGGTCAAGTGGGAAAGACGTCGTGAGAGGGGCGATGGTCAAGTGGGAAAGACGTCGTGAGAGGGGCGATGGTCAAGTGGGAAAGACGTCGTGAGAGGGGCGATGGTCAAGTGGGAAAGACGTCGTGAGAGGGGCGATGGTTCAAGTGGGAAAGACGTCGTGAGAGGGGCGATGGTCAAGTGGGAAAGACGTCGTGAGAGGGGCGATGGTCAAGTGGGAAAAACGTCGTGAGAGGGGGCAATGGTCAAATGGGAAAGACGTCGTGAGGGGCGTTGGTCAGTGGGAATTAACCGTGTCGTGAGAGGGCGATGGTAAGTGGGAAAGACTTGCGTGAGAGGGGCGATGGTCAAATGGGAAAGACGTCGTGAGAGGGGCGATGGTCAAGTGGGAAAGACGTCGTGAGAGGGGCGATGGTCAAGTGGGAAAGACGTCGGGTTTTTCATCGGAAAGTGTGGGTTTGATCCTGCCTGGGTATCTGACCACCTGGTAGGTGATGAATGTTCCGATCTCCCAGGTCAAGACTACTTTTCAGTGCCTAAGGCTGAAGCCGTTTTGTGTGTATGTGAACGTACAGTACTTACTCACGTTAAGATCGGAAGTGATGTAATGAGAATTCCCAGCGTTTTCACCCACCGAAGATGGAGTAAGGGAGTATGCAGACGGAGCAGCAACATTACGTTTGTACAGTGTGGGGGGCAAAACACGCGTATAAGCATCCGGGAAGAAAGAAGAAAGGAGTTGGAGTTTTTTGAAGAGGAATTCATGGCACTCGGACAATTCCGTATGTGCTTCACCCAAATCTCCCTAAACCTGTGCAGAACCCGGGGCGCTGGCAAGGTCTTGGAAATTGGGGAGCGGGTGGGGAGAGGGACTGTTGAAACAGTAAGCTGACACCACCAGAATGATGGAGTCCACTGTTTTATCATAAGAACCAACCAGCCCAAATAACCAAACAAAAAAAAAAAAAAGAAAAAATCGGAACTTTAAAAAAATCATCCAGTACTCTTTCTTCGAATTGTGTAGTCTGTTCTACAGAAGATGCAACTTAAGTCACAGTTGTTCTGTTCGATGTAAACTCTCTCTCTCTCTCTCTCTGTCTCTCTCTCTCTGTTTTCTTCTCTCTGTCTCTGTTCTCTGTCTCTGTCTCTGTCTCTCTCTCTCTCTCTCTCTCTCTCTCTCTCTCCTCGCCTTCATCTTTTTTCTGTCACGTGTGCATGTAGAGAGGATGGGCTAGGAGGGTGGTGGGGGTGTGTGTGTAAATCTACGAAAACGGCAGTGAACTCGAGGTTTTGTAGTTGGTTGTGTGTGTGTGTGTGTGTTGTGTGTGTGTGTGTGTGTGGTGTGTGTGTGTGTGTGTTGTGTGTGTGTGTGTGTGTGTGTGTGTGTGTGTGTGTGTGTGTGTGTGTGTGTGTCTGTTGTCTGTCTGTGTCCGTCTGTGTCTGTGTCTGTATGTCTGTGTTTGTGCGTGTGTTCCAGTTGTTTTTTTTTCCCAGTTTGATTTCGCCACAAAACAACCGTCGGAATTCAACTCGGCAAGTGCTTGGCACGCTGGGTAAAACGGCCCATTCGCTCAAATGGTTGTGTAGCATGGGGCTTACATTATCACCGTGTGTTTGGGGATGGTTGGGGGTAGATGGCTGTTTTATGTGGACGTTACAACCATTCTGTAGAGGATCTCTTTCCTGAGATGCTGTTCACATTTGGTCACAATTTGTGGGGAATCTGGTACTGGTTTTGTGGGGAGTGGAGCTGACTGAAAAAAGATTTGTTTTAAACGTGTGTGTGTGTGTGTGTGTGTGTGGTGTGTGTGTGTGTGTGTGTTTGGTGTGTGGTGTGTGAGTGTGTGTGCGTGCGTGCGTGCGTGCGTGCGTGCGTGTGTATAATCGTTTAATTGTAATTTTTTTTTCTTGTTGATGTGATTTGGCCATAAATTACCATCGGAGCTCAAAACGCGCCAAGTGCTTTTTCTTTCAAACAGATACTTACTCTAAGGCTTGGGCGAGAAGGGGGTATAATCTGTGTCTGTGATGTTGTGGTGTGTGTGTGTGGTGTGGTGTGTGTGTGTGTGTTGGTGTGGGGTGTGGCTGTGTGTGTGTGTGTGTGTGTGTGTGTGTGTTTGTGTGTGTGTGGGGTTGTTGTGTTGGTGTGTGTGTTGTGTGTGTGTGTGTGTGGTGTGTGTTGTGTGTGTGTATGTATATGTGTGTATGTATGCGTGTAGGCATATGCGTTAAATTATAGCAAAGACAAGATTAACCTGTCCCCATAAACTACATGTAAACACTAAGGAAAAGAAAAGAACCTGAAAACTGAACCATTACCGTGTGGACGGACATACCACTACCACCATCACCACCATCGCTGTGTGGTTTTAACTCTTTTCACTCCTTCAGCTGATCGGAATATCCACCAGCTTATGAACCATTACCGTGTGGACGGACATACCACTACCACCACCACCTCTATCGCAGTATGCTTTTAACTCTTTTCACTCCTTCAGCCGATGGGAATATCCACCAGCTTCTTACCAGCTACCTGGCCCGGTAACTCAGTCAGGTTAGAAGCGCCATGCTGTTAATCAACGTAGGGGTTGATAGTTCGACCTCGGCCCTAACACAGTTTATTTTCCTTTGCTTTGTTTGTTATCTTGAGTGCAATTGCACAGTCTGATTGTGTTGATGACAGTAACAGGTTCACACCTCCAGGCTGACCGCACTTTTTGTTTGGTTGTTTTTTGTTTGTTTGCTTTCTGTCTGCCAGGCTGGCATGTCTTTTAAGTTCAGTCCCAGCCCCTGAGACAAAACAACAACAACAACAACAACAACAACAACAACCCGCCTTTTTTAATGCTCCAGGTTCAATCCAGCCCCTGAGACAAAACAACAACAACAACAACAACAACAACCCGCCTTTTTTAATGCTCCAGGTTCAATCCAGCCCTGAGACAAAACAACAACAACAACAACAACAACAACAACAACAACAACCCGCTTTTTTAATGCTCCAGGTTCAATCCAGCCCTGAGACAAAACAACAACAACAACAACAACAACAACAACAACAACCCGCCTTTTTTAGTGCTCCAGGTTCAATCCAGCCCTGAGACAAACACAAACAACAACAACAACAACAACACAACCCGCCTTTTTTAATGCTCCAGGTTCAATCCAGCCTGAGACAAAACAACAACAACACAACAACACAACAACAACAACAACCCGCCGTTTTTAATGCTCCAGGTTCATCCAGCCCCTGAGACAAAACAACAACAACAACACAACAACAACAACCGCCTTTTTTAATGCTCCAGGTTCAATCCAGCCCTGAGACAAAACAACAACAACAAACAACAACAACAACCGCCTTTTTTAATGCTCCAGATTCAATCCAGCCCTGAGACAAAAAACAAAACAAAACAAAACAAAACAAAAACCGCCTTATTGTCCGTCTATTATTTAATGCCCCAGTCATTCATGTGATGCCAGCTATATGTTTCATAGGTCATAGGTCATAGTCATGTTCTCCTTCTCCCACCTTTCCCATTTCGGACCTTGCCAGGATTTTTGTGCAGGCTCATTAAGTCTACCAGACAATTGCTGGCAGAGTTGGGTGGAACACATATGGAATTGTCGCTGTGCGACGATTCCCTCTTGAACAGACTCCGGGTTTGGGAAGAGTTGTGGAAACAGGAAGTCGGTATAAGCTGGTGGATAAGCTGAAGAGGTGAAAGGGTTAAAACCTTTTGACTCCCTGCGCTCCGTGTCAACATGCTAGCAAAGCAAACTAATCCTTTGACTTGTCGTCGTCAACCATGCTAGCAAAGCAAAAACTGAACCCTTTGATTCCCTCACCCTATCCATCAGCTTCCTGCAGGAAGCTGGTGGATAGGGTGCGGGATTCAAAGGGTTAAGTTTTTGCGGTTGGTGGATAGGGTGCGGGAGTCAAAGGGTTAAGTTTTTGCGGTTGGTGGATAGGGTGCGGGAGTCAAAGGGTTAAGTTTTTGCAGTTGGTGGATAGGTTGCGGGAGTCAAAGAGTTAAAGGGCAAGTCGTCTGCGTACCACCACGACGTGTGTATGTACCTATTCGAGGCTTGTTCTCTCCATGTCGCTTCCATTTTAGTGCGGCCCTGGTGGTGAATGGACAATAGTACCCCTCCCCCCTCCCAACCCCTTTCACTCACCCGTGACCTCTGCCCCCTCCCTCGTAAATGTGAGGGTACATGGGGTATGACCCGCCCGGGTTGAGACTTCAGGGGTGGCTTGAAAGAGACAGTCATTGAGGACAGGAAAAGGCATCCAGTGTGTAGGTTTTTTGTTTTTTTTTCTTTTTCTTTTCTCTTCTTCTTTGTTTGAGAGTAGGTGTGGGGGAGTGTATTCATACGCGTGTTTCTCTGTGTGTGTATCTCTAGCTTTCGTGTACACTTCCGTCTCTCTCTCTCTCTCTTTTTTCTCTGTCTCTCTCTCTCTCTGTCTCTCTCTCTTGTCTCTGTCTCTGTCTCTCTCTCTCTCTCTGTCTCTCTCTCTCTCTCTCTCTCTCTCTCTGTGCCTGTCTCTCTTTGTCCTGTTTCTCTCAAAACTAAACAAATAGAGTAACAAGATTGTGTCCAGTAACTTACACTAACCAGTTTTAATGTATTTTCCCTCAACTCTCTCTTTAACTCTCC
>CM060314.1:95808894-95818894 GCA_030674185.1 Monoplex corrugatus | reverse complement strand
AGAAAAGATAAACAAGCCAAAGTACACCTTGCAGATATATCGAAAGAAAAGATAAACAAGCCTAAGTACACCTTGCAAATATATCGAAAGAAAAGATAAACAAGCCAAAGTACACCTTGCAAATATATCGGACAGAAAAGGTAAACAAGCCTAAGTACACCTTGCAAATATATCGAAAGAAAAGGTAAACAAGCCAAAGTTAAGCGCTTTGACAGTGACCCCCTGTTCAGAGACGTTATTAGCTATTTGTGTTTTGGCTTTCACTGTAATCAGTGTTGTCTTTTTTGTTGACCTTCACTGACAGCTAGTGCAGCGAGTAATGGTGAAATTGATTAAGGGTTCCATATATTATGTTTCGTCAAACGAGCTGCCGGTTTTTTGACAATGACAATGACAATGATGCTTTATTTTTCAACGGTAAAAGCTATTGGCTAGAAGCCAGTTTTCAAACTTGCCGTTGCTATTCTATACACATGACATTTGTTTACAGTAACAAGTAGATATCTACAGCTTAAGGAAAATACGTGTTGAATACTAAAATTAAGATAATATTACAATGAAATCAAGAAACGTACACAGTCAGCATATATATATATATATATATATATATATATATATATATATATATATATATATATATATAGA
This sequence comes from Monoplex corrugatus, assembly GCA_030674185.1. NCBI lineage: Eukaryota > Metazoa > Mollusca > Gastropoda > Littorinimorpha > Ranellidae > Monoplex > Monoplex corrugatus. Next base: position 95,818,249 of record CM060314.1, on the reverse strand, counting down.
GAGAGAGAGAGAGAGAGAGAGAGAGAGAGAGAGGGGAGCTTGTTGGATTGAATATGAAATTCCTCCTGTTCCTACCTCATACACAGTTGTCATCTTTCATACGGCGTCATTTTATGATAAATATGGCAATACCCTATTCAGTTTAGAAATATGTTGAACAATAAAGTTCGACAATTATTTAAATGATTGGATTTGTACACTGCATCGGACAACGCCTGTAGGTAAATCATCAATGTGCGGATTGTACCACAGATACTGTAAACGTGGCTTGAATTTGTACTCCTTTTCGCCCTCCGTGACGCCAAGGTATATATGCAGTATCAGGTATTCAGGTTTATATTATGTCCTATATATTTTTTTCACTCTGATTCAAAGACGCGTCTAAAACATTGAGTCTAGTGTACACCTTTTTCTCCCGAGACAAAGGCACTTGTGTTGTCAAATCCGAGCTTAGTTGGGAAGGCTTGGTTCTTTTGTCCTGTATATCCCCGGCAGATGGCGAGATGGAACAGAACCCGGCCAGCCCAGCTCTCGCTGTGTACCCGACAAAGTGGTGGTCGGGTATCGTATAAAGGCCCCCACACGCCACGTTTTATGCGAGGTCATCCCCCAGTCCACACGATAATTACAGCCCCTGTCTTGTGGATAGAGCCGGTAGAGGTTACTACCACTCCCAACTCACTGCTTAGTACTGATATGCTTTACTTCACCCTGACGGGCCTAACTTCAAAGACAAACCGAAACCTGCACTAAAAGTTCCATACCCTAATTTTACGGACACTCCCGAACATCCCGCTTTAGTTGCTGATACTTACAGTGTCAATATGAAAGCCATGAAAACCCCAGACAGTCGCCGGTATCGACTTTGGGGGTGGAACTTGAGAGGCACAGATGGCTTGGCTCTCTAGAGTTACATCAAACATCCTTCAGATGATTGATTCCGCGAGTGAGGAACTTGGGTTTATTCCGCAAGGAGTCTGCGAAACATATTCACGCTTGGTGAGGGAGGGACCCTTCTGCAGATATAACATCGTATGACTCGGTGGCAGTGGTAGCTACAGGCTCCAAAGGGTTGGGATGGGCGCCAGTCTGAGTTTTATGTTCAAGCGGTGAACAGGTGAAGGTGTAGATACATCAAGCGTTCAGTTTTTCTAATGACTATAGCACATGGGTAGGCTCCTTTTGCTTTGCTTTATTTATTCATTTATTTATTCATTTATTTATTTAGGGCCTATTTATTTTATTTTATTTTTTTATATTTATTTATCTATTCATTCATTTATTTATTTGTGTATGTAGTTTTGTATATATTTATTTATACATTCCATTTATACATTCCATTTCTTACCCACTGGACGAGGCGGCAGGGAAGTTTTTAGTCCCGTTTTTATTATCCATTGTTTGGTGTCTGTGATTGTATGTGACCGTGCGTTCGCGCTTGACAAAGGCTAGTTGGCCGAAAATTTGCGCTTGTTTTGTTTTGTCTTGTTGGACACGCGCTTATATTGTTTTTCTTGTTCTTCTGGTTCCTGTTTACTTGGGCGCGGGCAGTCACACTTGTTTTGGATCTTATATTTATTTAGTTAAAATGTTTATTTTATTCATTTATAGATTTGATTGATTGATTGATTGATTGATTGATTGATTTTCCTCTTTCAGTTAGACTCATGGTGGCTTTTGTCAGTTAAAGTAACTGCTTTGTGTATTCCAAGGAAGCCCCGGTGAAAGCTGTGCCAAAGTGTGTCATTAGATGTAAGTTAGTTCCAATGAAGAACACGGTCATTGGAGTAGAATGCTCGCGGTACGAAATGTCTCGTGCGTTACAATTGAGAGAGCCGTGGGGTTCTTAGAAGCTGTACGATTCAGTCAAGAGCCTCGTGCCGTTGCATTTACGAACACAAAGTTTTAGTTTATGATGGACGAAAGGAGAGAGAGAGAGAGAGAGAAGAGAGAAAGAGAGAAAGAGAAGAGAGAGAGATAAAGGAGAGAGAGAGAGAGAGAGAGAGAGAGAGAGAGAGAGAGAGAGAGAGAGAGAGAGAGAGAGAGAGAGTAAAATCTATTTGAACAACGCTTGTTAACTGTATAAATTTTGTCAGCAACACACGAAATACGATCTATAGACTCCAAACCGCAGACTGTCACAAATGAATAACTAAATGATTTTGGCATTTAAACAGTTATTCCTGGCTCCCTAGCTATTGTGAATTTACTACATATTTTCTGTGGCTGTGGCGAATAACCCAAAGAATAGTTTGTGTTCAATACAATTTCAGCAGCACAGTATGTATAAATATACCTGCAGTTTGAATTATTGCTTTCTGCCATTAAATCATGTTCACCCTTCTGTGGATCTTAGAAATATCATGTGGGTCATATCAGTGATGAACGATCACAGGGAATACAGAGGAATTTCAAAAGACAAATAGAGAAAAAGTCACGTTTGCTTAGAAATGAAATAAATAAAAAAACAAACAAAAAGCCTAATAAATAAATACAAGAAAAACAAACAAACAAATAAACAAACGAACAAACAAACAAATAAACAAAACGAAAAACAACAAATAAATAAATGAATAAAATATGAATTAATAAATAAGTAAATAATAAGTAAATAGATAAATGAATAGATAAATAATAGATAAATAGATAAATAAAAAATGAATAAATAAATAAATAAGTAAATAATAAATAAATAAATAAATAAATAAATAAATAAATAAATAAATAAATAATAAATAAATAAATAAATAAATAAATAAATGCACACAATTCATGTAAACGCAATTGATTGATTATGAGAAAAAAATAATAAACAAACAAACAAATACATGAATGAACGAATGAATAAATAAATAGATAAATAAATATATGCATAAAATAACTAATTAAATGTTCATAATTCATGTAAACACAGTTGGTCGTTTACGAGAATGAATAATAAACAAGCAAACAAATAAATGAATAAATAAATAAACAATAAATAAATAAATAAATAGATACATAAATAAATAAAAAACAAAAAAGAAATGTATAGATCTAGATAGATTAACGATAGATTAGTACACAAATAACTAACTAAATGTACACAATCACAGGTAAACACAATTGATTGATTACGAGGGGAAAACTGGCAACAAAAATGGACATAAGTCAGTTTCGGAGATAAAGAAAAGACGATTAGATACGCAAATGTGTAAGTCGGTTTCTGATTAAGATGAATATATGAATGGATAAATGATTGAATAAATAAAGGAATGAATGAATCAACGCACAAATATAAAACATTCATACATACATACATACATACATACATGTATACATACATACATATATACATACATACGTACATACATACATACATAAATACATACATTGTTATACATACATACATACATTACATACATACATTTATACATACATACATACATCCATCTATCCATCCATACATACATCCATACATACATACATACATACATACATACATACATACATACATACGTACATACACACATACATACATACATTACATACATACATACATACATCCATCATACATACATACATACATACATACATACATCCATACATACACACATACATACATACATAACATACCTGTGACAAATTGTAACAGCGACTTTACATTTCTTCTAAGGATGTGGGACATACAGTTTGATGTAATAGAGTGTCTGGGTATTGGTGCGAAAGGTTATGGGGGATACATGTGGGCTTTATATCATACATCGATATGTTATGTACAAGTATGAAAGTCATGAATATGAACTGTGACATACAGAAACAGTCTTTACTCTCCCGGCCTGTCCATACGTGCAGAGAAACAGGCCGTGAAGGCTCCGTTTGAAGTCGCGTAGGTTTATATGTCAGTTGTGTTCGCATAGAAACACATAGAACTGTCTGCTCTCTCTGTGTCTCTGTCTGTCTGTCTGTCTGTCTGTCTCTCTCTGTGTCTCTGTCTGTCTGTCTTCTGTCACTCCACCTAGCTATGCCTTTGATTTTTTCTCTCTGTCTCTGTGTCTCTCCTCTCTGTCTATCTCTCTGTCTGCTCCTCTCATGTCTCTGTGTCTCTGTCTCTCTGTCTGTCTCTCTGTCTGTCTGCCTCTCTCTGTCTCTGTGTCTCTGTCTTTCTGTCTGCTCTCTCCCATGTCCTCCTCTCCTGTCTCTGTGTCTCTGTCTGTCTCATCTGTCTTCTCCTCTCTCGTCTCTGTGTCTCTGTCTTTCTGTCTGTCTCTCTGTCTGTCTGCCTCTCTCTGCTCTGTGTCTCTGTCTCTCAGTCTGTCTCTCTGTCTGTCTGCCTCTCTCTGTCCCTGTTCTCGCTTCTCTAGTCTGTCTCTCCTGTCTGTCTGCCCTCTCCTGTCTCTGTGTCTCCTGTCTTCTCTGCTCTCTCTGTCTGTCCTGCCCCTCTCGTCCTCCCTGCCGTTCGTCTGCGTTTTTCTTTCTCCTTTCTGGCTCTTCTCATGTACCGTCTGTTCTGCTAGTCTTCGTTGCCCTCTGTACTGTCTGTCTCTCTTTGTGGTCTGTTCTCTGTCTGCTTCGTTTTTTCTCTCTTTCTGCTCTGTCTCTGTTCGTCTCTGTCTCTCTGTCTGTTCTCTCTGTGTCTGTCTGTCTGTCTGTCCTGTCACTCTGTCTGTCTGCCTCTTCTGTTTTGCTGTATGGTGCGTGCGTGTTGTGTGTCGTGTTGTGTGTTGTGTGCTGGTTGTGTGTGTGTGTGTGTGCGTGTATGTGCGTCGTGTTGTGTGTGTGTGTGTGTGCGCGTTGTTTGTGTGTTGTGTGTGCGCGCGTGCGTGCACCCCCTCCCTACCGCTACTACGCACGCACGCACGCACACACAATCACACACTGCACGGTTACTGCACACACACACTTCATCACACTACACACGTCACGCACCATACCGCACACACATCATCACACTGTCACACATACTACAGTCACTACCACACACCACACGACGCACGCATCCATCACGCATCTTCCACACACACCTCACTCGATCACACACGACTACATCACATCTCCATTACACACCATAAACCCACACACACACACACCAACTCACACAAGTACACACACACTCATGCAAATTGCACGACACACAACCACACCAGCACACACATCACAGGCTACGACACACCATAAATACACACACACGCACAAACTCACAATACACACACACAAATACACGCACACCCACCCACACACACACACACACACAACACACACACACCACACACACACTATCACAAACACACCACACCACAATACAGTACAGCACACAACCTACACACACACACACACCCACACCACAACTCACCACCGCTGCACAGTTCAGAGACCGTTTATTTTCTCCCTCTTTCTGGATTCTCCATTAACACACCGTAACGTAAGTGCCATAAGTGCGTGCGTTGCCCAACCTGAAAGCGTTGTCTGATTTGATTTGAGTGGACATGGTATCTGTATGCCTTTGAATTTTTTTTCTTCTGTCTCTCTGCTTGTCTGTCTTCTCTGTCTTCTGCCTCTCTCTGTCTCTTCTGTCTGCCTCTCTCTGTCTCTGTGTTCTGTCTTTCTGTCTGTCTCTCTGTGTCTCTGTCTGTCTGTCTGTCACTCTCTCTCTGTCTCTGTCACTCTGTCTCTGTCTGTCTGTTTGTCTGTATGTATGTATGTATGTCTCGCTCTCTCTTGCTCTGTCTGTCTGCCTGTGTGTATGTCTCTCTGTGTCTGTCTGTGTCTGTGGCTTGCTCTGTCTGTCTGCCTCTTGCTCTGTCTGTGGCTCTGTGTCTCCCTCTTTCAGTGTTTCTCTGTCTGTCTCTGGTTTTCTGTCTGTCTATCTCTGGTTTTCTGTCTGTCTATCTCTGGTTTTCTGTCTGTCTGTCTCTGGTTTTCTGTCTGTCTGTCTCTGTTTCTGTCTGTCTGTCTCTGTTTCTGTCTGTTGATTTTCTGTACTGTCTCTGTCTCTCTCTCTCTGTGTCTCTGTCTCTCTGTGTGTCTGTCTGTCTGTCTTTCTTTTCTTCCTTCCTTACCCAACCGTCCCTCCTTCACTCCCTCACTCCCTACCTCTAATGGGTTACTTCTGTCACTCAGTGGCCAAGCTTGCTTTACGTTTGACGTGGAAACAGAGCAATTTGCTGTTGTAAATAACAGTGGTAGGAAAGCCGTCCTTTAGGTAGTCATAGGACCAGTAAACAGATACAGGTGCATTTCACGTCGTTAGGCCTGTCACCCGTTTAAACTTGGGAGGAAAACTGATTATTCTACCTTTCTCTAGCCGTTTAAAAATGGGTCGTGTCACCCATCGGGCCAATTGCAGGGTTTAAATGGGACATACAATCTTGACACACACACACATGCACCCACATCCGCAACCTTCTGTCCACGCGCGCATGGATACTCACGCACAGACATATGTACTACTGCACACGCGCTCTACGCAGACCGGCGTATTCACGCGCATTTACGATCTTGCTTTGCATTTAGATTGTGCGGTTGGAACCAGATAACTCAGTGTGTTTGCTTTTGTATTGTTTGGTGTCTGTATTTTTGTAAGATTTTTCTTTCTGTTTAAACCTGAAACTATTCCGGGCCTGAATTGTTGGTTTCTTATGGTTTATTAATCCTTTTTGTTTAGATATTACACTGGCTATGGTTTAAGCTGTAGCGATAGGTCAGTAGATGTTAAACATGCTTAGTATTCAAATGTATATTCGAAAAACCGAGCCGACAAACTTTTTTTTTTGGGGGGGGGGGGGGGGATGGGAGGGTCGGTTGGTTGGTTTTCTTTCATTCGTCATAAAAATTTATTGCTAAGTTAACATAACTGTTGTATTAACATTTTTTTGCATAATTTGCTTTTTAACCGTTTTACAGTTTTAGTTTATGGAACTCGTATCAGATTCTGTTCCAACCTCTGTAAACTTGGCGATGTCTATTTAAATTCTTGCTACCGCTGGCTTCATCGAAACCAGTCTGTGAGTGTAAAAGCCTTGGGGAAGAATATAACTATACACTGAATCACAAACACTGCGACGTTTTGTGGATGTTACCTCGTCTGTCAGTGCGTGATGTGCAGTCTTCGTGATGAGGAGACCCACGCAGTCTGTGCAGAGCTATTTTGACAGTTGACTTCACACCGCTGGCTCGTGCACCCGTGGGCTGATAAGAGCTCCTTCGTCTCCAGCATTGCGTGAGCACTGGCGTCATCCCTAGCACGATTTTTCGGCGCCAGAAACTTTGTTTTGAACGCTTGAAATGTGCTGAATTCCAGGGATTTTTTTTAAATAAGAAAATCTTGTGACTGTTTTCGTGACAAATTTGTCTTTTGCTTCAGTACTTAAATTCACTGACATTTCTTAAAATTCAAGATATTAAAAAATCGCCGTTGGTTATAAAGCGTGATTAAATCGCCGTTGATCACAAAGCGTGAATAAATCGCCGTTGATTATGAAGGGTACATGATGCATGTATGGTTAATACTTCTTGTTGTTGACTCCCAGCCTCTTCCTGCCTGCCCCAGATCTAGTTTCGTTTTGAAAGGTCCTCTCTGCCTCTGTCGCTCTCTCTGTCTTTCTCTCTGTCTCTCTCTCTCCGTCTCTGTCTCTGTCTCTCTGTCTCTGTCTCTCTCTCTCTCTCTGTCTCTCTCTCTCTCGTCTCTCTCTCTGTCTCTCTGTCTCTCTCTCTCCTCTGTCTCTCTCTCTCTCTCTGTCTCTCTTTTGATGTTTTTCATTTAAAAAAAAGGCTTCTTGATTTCTGCGGTTACTGTTTTGTGTTTCTTTAGTTGTAATTTCTTAAGAGGATAATTATACTATAAACATCTATCTCTGTTCAGTTAAAATTTCTTTTCCTTGAGAAAATATTTATATAGCAAACTTTCCTGTCTCTTCAGTTATTCTTTCTTAGGAAAATATTTATTCGGCAAACATTCCCCTCTCTTCAGTTATTAGATCTATTACTTAGAAAAACGCTTGTATAGCAAATACTCTTGTCTTTTCAGTTATTGTTTCTTGAGAAAATGCTCGTATGGTGAACATTCATGTGTCTTCAGTTATCATTTCTTAAGAAAACAGTTATATAGAAACCATTCATGTCTCTTTAGTTATCATTTCTTAAGAATATAATCATATGGCAAGGAGACAAACGAACGAATTAGCAAATAAATAAATAAATAAATAAATAAATAAATAAATAAATAAATAAATAAATAAATAAATAAACGAATAAATAAATAAATGAATAATGAATAGATTTGATAGTAATTATATAAATATATAAATTAACAATAATAGATAATAAATAAATAAATAAATAAATACATAGCTGAATAAATAAATAACTGAATGAAAAATAAATAAAATGAATAAATTATAAAACAAGAAATAAATAAACCAAATGAGATCAAGTAAATAAATCAAATCAAATAAATAAAATTAAAAAAAATAAAAATAAATAAATAAATAAATAAGTAAATATTCCAGAATGGCGTGTTTGTTAGCGGGTTGAAGAAACAACAACACAACAACACAACAACAAACAGATTTTCCCGTGAACAGTATCACGAACAGAACCATCAAAACGTACGCGGTACTATTAATGAACAAAACAGTCCACGAAGAGAGCAGAATCGGTTCCCACAGAATGCACTAGGTGCCATTTTTATGATCAGCCATCAACCCAAATGGCCACTCAAAAAACGCCGATGTTAACGTGCTCGTCAATGAAATGGCAAGGCATACACAGACCAGACATAGGACCGGTTTGTAGTAAGGACACAACACAACTGCCTGTTCCTTTTGGAGGGGGGGGGGGGGGATAAAGGGGGTAGGGGTGGCTTGGCGCGGAAGAGAAGAAAACGAGATGGTCAAGCCATTTTGACGTTGTCTCTTTTCACTCTTTTGGCTCCCGCACCCTATCCACCAACAGCAAAAACTTAACCCTTTGATTCCATCATCCTATCCACCAGTTTCTTGGCGGATAGGTGAGGGAATCAAGGGATTACGTTTTTGCTTTTCTAGCATGGTTAACAATGCAGGATGCTGGTAAACAGGGTGTGGGTGTCAAAGGGTTAATACAGGAAAATCCGGATTTGTACTGCTTCCATTGAAAGAGAACTTGGATGTGCATTGAGAGTGATAACCAGCTTCACGACGGTGTAAACAGAAATGAATCAATTTTTTTCGACAGATCACAAGAAAAATCTGTCTGCACACTGTCCATAAAACGTGCTGATTTTAGGCTCTAAATGTTGGTCTGTGTAGCCTTGGCCTTGGCCTTGGCGCCATGATTCCAAGTTTATTCACTGGTGACTGTTGGAAGGTCCACACCTTTCGTCTGAAATTTGGTAATG
>CM060314.1:95801394-95803894 GCA_030674185.1 Monoplex corrugatus | reverse complement strand
TTTTTGTCGTTATCTGCCTTTTCCCATGAAAGGAGTTTTGAAAATATATTTGCGCCATAGTGAAGGTCGTCAATACGTCCAATTTCCATTCCCAAGGTCTGGGTTTGCTTTGTGCCCGAGTACCTCCTGCCTGATGGGTGAAAGATGCAATTTTTTTTCTGATTTCCCAAGGCAGCGTGTGTGTGTGTGTGTGGGGGGGGGGGGGATCTATAAGTGCCTCAAAACACGTCGTGTGTGTATACGAATGTAGAATATATCAGGTATGCACGTTAAAGATCCTAAGTCAAGTCATGCCGGTGGCGTATGGAAACATGAAAAACTCAGCATGCACACCCACCGGCTGAAGGCGGGAATATGAAGACTGTTCAGCAACAAACCGCTTGCACAGGATGGGCAAAAAACGTGCATGCACGCTTCCTTAAAACATTGGGGGGAAAAAAACCCAAAAGATCGTTTTTTAGCTTGTCTTTTTCCCTGCAGTTTTGGGTGTGATGGCTTAAAGTAAAAATTACAATGAAAAAAAAAAAAACGTTTTTTTTTTTACTCGTCTGTTTTTTGTTGTTGTTTTGTTTTTGTTTTTGTTTGTTTTTTCGTTCTGCAGTTCTGTGTGTGATATGGCATTAACGTCTACATCAGGGTGGAGTCGGTTGTTTAGTCTGTTGAATTTGGGAGTTTTTTGTTTTTTTTCTGCTGTCCCCAGGCGGCAGGTGGGAATGTGTGGGAGCTGTGTGTTGCTGTTATAACGTCGTCTACATACAGTCAGCCAGCTCCATAGATCGCTAGAAGTGCTAGGATACAGTTTCGGCTAATGCCTGTAATGATGGTCTGTTGACTTTTCCTGCTGTGGTCAGGTTTCCTTTTTATTAGCCGGCAACATCTGGGCTTGTGGAGATGAAAACCTACCCACTATTGTTTTGTTTTCTGGTTTGGTCTTTTACTGGGTTTTTTTTGTTGGTGCTTGTCTGTGACCTTTTCTTCGTGTTTAAGTTGTTGTTTTTGTTCTTGTTGTCATTGTTGTTGTTGTTCTTCTTCTTCTTCGTCTCCTTCTGCGTCTTCCCATTTTCATCTTCCTCTCTTTTCAAGTAGGTACGCTTCTGGTTTTAATTTGTTTTTATCTTCACGTCGAAGTCAATGACTGAATTGACAAACAAACAAACAAACAAACAAAACAAACAAACAAACAACAAACAAAACAAACAAACAACAAACAAACAAAACAAAACAAACAACAAACAAACAAAACAAACAAACAAACAAACAAACAAACAAACAAACAAACAACAAACAAACAAACAATCAATCAAATCAATCAAACAAACAAACAAACAAACAAACAAACAAACAAACAAACAAACAAACAAACAAACAACAAACAAACAAACAAACAAACAAACAAACAAACAAACAAAACAAAAAACAAACAAAAAAACAGTAGGTCCGAATTTTGCAAATACAAATTATGTTTCAAGCAGGTTTTTTTGTCTTCTTCGGGTGGGTAGGTGGGTAGTATTCATTTTGTTCGGTCGTTCGTTTGTACGTTCGTTCGTTCGTTCGTTCGTTCATTCATTTGCTTTCATTGGTCTGTTCGTTCGTTTTGTACGTTCGTTCGTTCGTTCGTTCATTCATTTGCTTTCATTGGTCTGTTCGTTCGTTTGTACGTTCGTTCGTTCGTTCGTTCATTTGTTTTCAGTGGTCTGTTCCTTCATTCCATTTTGTGACTGTTTATTACGTTGACTACAAGTAATATGGAATAATCCTAAAGTCGCAAAGTTACGAGTACTAAGGTATTCAATTTTGCATCCATGTCGTAATTATTCATCTGTAAATTTTATTTATCCATTTCTTTGGGACATACGGAGGATTGCATCAGCCACGCAACAGTCCAAGTTTTAATCGTTAGCGACGTTGGCAATTTGCAGCATTCGATAAAACAAACAGCGGTTTCCTCCGAAAGCCTGGTAAAGGGTTTCACACCTGACTAAATCTTACCTGCCTTACGTTTGCTTTTAACCCCCTTTTAGTGCTGGAGGTGTCACTTTCTTTGGCTAGGGTATAGGGTGCGCCTGATTTTTTTCTTCTTCTTCTTTCTTTGTCGTGTGTGTGTGTGTGTGTGTGTGTTTGTGTGTGTGTGTGTGTGTGTGTGTGTGTGTGTTGTGTGTGTGTGTGTGTGTGTGTGTGTTGTGTGTGTGTTTGTGTGTGTTGTTGTGTGTGTTGTGTGTGTGTGTGTGTGTTTGTGTGTGTTGTGTGTGTGTGTGTGTGTGTGTGTGTTGTGTTGTGTGTTGTGTGTGTGTGTTGTTGTGTTGTGTGTGTGTGTGTGTTGTGTGTTGTGTGTGTTGTGTTGTGTTTTGTGTGTGTGTGTGTTTGTTTGTGTGTTGTTGTGTTGTGTGTGTGTATGTGTTTTGTTGTGTGTGTGTGTTGTGTGTTGTGTGTGTGTGTTGTGTTTTGTGTGTGTGTGTGTTGTGTGTGTTTGTGTGTTTGTGTGTGTGTGTTGTGTGTGTGT
>CM060314.1:95768894-95771394 GCA_030674185.1 Monoplex corrugatus | reverse complement strand
AGGGGTGTACGCTTGCAGATGGTCACAAAGATAGATAGGTGCAGTACCGTTGATACAATTGTATCGGAATGTATTGCTTTTTCTTGATTTTCTTTGCATGTATATGGAGCCACTGTGTATTTGTAATTGACACAAACTATGAACATGCATTAACCCTTTGACTACTGCACCCTCTCACCAGCACCCTGCATTGCCAACCATGCTAGCCAAGCGAAAACTTAACCCATTGACTCCTTCACTTTATCCACCAGCTTCACTGGTGTGAGCTGGTGGACAGGATGAGCGAGTTAAAGGTTATTTTTTGCAGTTGGTGGACAGGGCGTGGGAGTCAAAGGGTTCATTCATGTGTACAATAAATTGTGTATTCAATAGAATCATGTTGAAGGAAACAAATCCTCAGTGGTGTGTGTGTATGTTGTTGCAGGAATACAGTACAGCATCGTATACTCCACCAGAAGTTGGTTTCGTATCAACGACAGCAATGGTAAAATCTACACCAAAGGTCAGCTTGACCGTGAAGACGTGCAGTTTGTCTTATTGGGCGTTCGAGCCCAGACCACACAGACCCAGGTGCTCTACTCCACAGCGCAGGTAAGGCTTAGAGAGGAGGGAGGGAGGAGGGAGAGAGAGAGAGAGAGAGAGAGAGAGGGGGGGGTAGTATTGTATGTGCTGTGTTTATTAGACTGTAGCTTTTGTATGTGCTGTGTTATTTTAGAATGAGCTTTGTCTTTTTTTTTGTGGTGTGTATTATTTTTTTTCTTTTTTGTTGTTGTATTGTTGTTCACGCATGCCGATGTGTATGTGTGTGTATTCTTGTGGGCACATGTGTATTTCTGTGTTATATATATCTATGTCTGTCTGTCTGTCTATCTATCTATCTTCTATCTATCTATCTATCTATCTATCTATCTGTCTGTGTGTCTGTGCGTGTGTCTGTCTATTATCTCTCTATTTGTGTGTGTGTGTGTGTATGTTTGTTGTGTATGTGTTTTATTTTATTTTGTATGTGTATTTTGTATGTGTGTGTGTTGTGTGGTGTGTGTGTACGCGGTGGTCATGTACAAGCATAATTATAACAGTGCACGAGAAAATCATTGATATTACATTATTTAAACAAAACGAGATTGCTACGTTTTTCCAATAAAAAGAGAATGCTAAACGAATTAAAGAAAAACACTCCTCCCTCTCCCCTCCAAATTCCAAATTCATTTGTATGTAGTAATTAATGAGTTGTGATTCGGTGGATAATCAGTAACTCAAGTTGTGGAAAATTCCGCTTCAAAATTCGGCAATATTCACATACAGATCAAAATGTATTAAGCATTTCGTCGCATTATAGACATTTTTCTTTAAGACTTCGTGTAAGGAAACATCTTAACGTTGCGTTTGTTTGGGGAAGGGGGGGGGGGTCATATTTTTTTCCAGCTAAACTCAAAACTAGGAGGTATCCAATTATCATTGAAAGTTGTCAGCAGATTCACAGATGGATCGATCTATGTTAAGCAGCATGTTTTTTTTTGTTTTTGTTTTTTTTCCGGGTTTCGAGTTGAGTGTGCTTTGGGCTCATTGGAACACTTTGGACCACAAGACGAGTCTCGTCCACTTCACCGGTGCGTCGTAGAGGGTGTTGCTTAAGTCTTTTGACCAACACCGCAGATGTCTGTATCTCTCAGGCCTGGTTGACGCCAGGACGTAGTATAATAGCAAGCGTAGAGTACAGCCCTGTCACCGCAGCCTTAATCGTAGATTGAACTCTATAGCAATCTCGGTCTTAAATTGAACTCCATAGAATTACGATTACCACCCCCGTCGTCATCATCATCATAGCATTGTAACACTGTCCCAGCTTCTGTGGCCGTTAAGGTAGCGTAGACTGTAGAACAGAAAAGAAAACTAAACGGACGAGTATAGATAAAACCGCCCAAGTGCAGTGACCCTTTAAAGAAAGAATGAACAAGATTCTCTACACTAAAGTAAAATTGTAAGTAAGTTGCAACAGGAGAGGCCGCAATAGTGTTTTTAAATCGTGAGCGTCCATCAAACCCCTGCTAGTCCCTGGGTTGAACTCTGTCACCCCACATTGAGTCTCCGGTTACGTCAGCTGACCTAGCCAGTTAACCCTTTGACTCCCCATTCCTATCTACCAACTGCAAAAACTTAACCCTTTGATTCCCTCACCCTTTCACAGCTTCCTGGCGGAAAGGGTGAGGGAATCAAGGTTAAGGTTTTTGCTTTGCAGCATGGTTGACAATTTAGGATGCTGGTGGACAGGGTGCAGTAGTCAAAGGGTTAAGCCAGCCTGTTTTCATAGTGCCACAAGTTCACGAACAGGGCAAGGGTCCTTGTCCTCGTCATCGTACTATGCCCATACCGAGCCACAACACACCACAGAAAACCTGAACTCTTGAAGAGAAAGACAAGCTGACCCTATTCCAAAGACAGAGAATGCGTGGGGAGTGGAGAAGAATGGAGTGAGTGAGTGAGAGAGTGGATTGTGCGG
>CM060314.1:95761394-95766394 GCA_030674185.1 Monoplex corrugatus | reverse complement strand
TAGATGAAAACCTCATCTTACATCGGGGCCAACATTTTGACGGTGGTGCCTTTTCCCACCCCTTGTTGCCCTACCTTCCCCAACTCTGACAAAACCCAGGTTCCCATACACAGCCGGGTGAACTGGAGGTCGCTCATTCACAGAATTCCCCAGGTTGTGAAAAGAAGTCAAATGAAACTTTATTTTCTTTTATGAATTGAAATTTAATTTTTTTGCAATGAAATGAAATGAACATTGACTTCTAAAACGAAACGAATGCTTTATTTTTCAGAGGTGTGGATATCAATACGTGGATCAGCTGACATATCTCTCGTTGCGAAGCTATTATGTAAAAAATAAAATAAAATAGAATACTGCAACAGAATTGGAAATTAAACAAATTCGATCGGACTCCCCTCTCTTCCTTCCCAAAAAATGAAATAAGGCATTTGATCACGAATACAAACGCAAGTAAGCAAGCAAGAAAGCAAACAAGCAAGCAAGCAAGCAAGCAAGCAAGCAAAGAAAGAAAGAAAGAAACAAACAAAAACAAACAGAACAGAATATATTCAAATGCATGTGTATATTTGTGTGGTGTGTATATGTTTATGTATATGTATATGTATATGTATATATACACACATATATACATATATATATGTGCGTGTGTGTGTTGTGTGTGTGTGTGTGTGTGTGTGTGTGTGTGTGTGTGTGTGTGTGTGTGTGTGTGTGTATGTGTATGTGTGTGAAACAAAAACAAAAAGAAACAAATAACAGCAGCAACAACAAACACAAATCCTTCAATAGACACAGACAGCCAGACAAAGAGAGACAGATACACAGACGGGCACGTTGGTAATCAGGAAGAAAATGTTAAGATTTTCTAAACACTTTGTGTTGTTGAATGTGTCAGGATTATAATTTGATCAAGAGACTAAGGCATGCTCACGCGTGTTAAAGTGCACAGGTGTGTGCGTTTTGTTTAGCTTGTGAGAGTAGTGGTTGTGACAGCAAAGTCAAGAGTACAACTTTTCAAAAGATCGCCTCACAGCTAGTAAAAGTGTGCTGGCTTTTGATCGATATTCTGTCTGTCATTCCTTTGTTTTATGAAAGTGACATTTTAGCGAAGAATCTGGTGCATCTACTTTAATGCCATAACGAGGTTTCGATGGTAACGCAAGCGAAAAATGTGCGTCCGTAACCTTTTCTGGCGTAAGCATGATACTGAAGTAACCTTTTGTTTTTCTGACGTAATCTTAATGTTAAAAAAAAAGTAAAGATGCTGGCAATGAATGGACCAGTGCAGTACTGAACCTGTCAGGTGCACGTGTTGGTCTTAAGCCTATGGATGATATCATTGGAAAACTTTTTCCTCTGAACGTAAGGAAAAGAAAACGCTTGCACTCTAAGAACTCGGATCATTGATAGCGTACACTTTGATGGCAGAGATGTTCAAGAAGAAGCGGTTATATATAAAAACAACTAACTAATCAACCAACAACAACCAACCAACCAACAACCAACCAACCAACCAACCAAACAAACAACAAACAAACAACAAACAAATAAAGAAACGTGATCTATAACGGCTTGATTTCTGTAATCAAAGGACATTACTCTTGAGAATTATCTCCCATGTTGTATAGAACTTCTCAAATCTAACACGGTTTGCGCTACCTATTCAGCTAGCATAGAAGGAGATACAAAGTACAAAAACAGTAAGCTCAGAACACTTCTGAGAAGTTCTATACAACATGGGAGATAATTCTCAAGAGTTATGTCCTTTGATTATATTATAAAAATTCTCCCTGCTTCTCTCTTATTTCTTTGGCTTGATTTCTGTTAATCTAGTTTCACTGGTTTGGAAATTTCTTTGTTATTCTATTCAGTTTCATTTCATTTATTAGTCAGCCAGTTTTATTTGACTCATTGTTACGGAATGCGCAAATCCAGTTTTATAAAAAGGCGATATGTAGGGACAGTTTGATCTTATTATATTTTATTCGTGGAGCACGAAATCTGTCCACGGCCGTTTGGTGATAATTTGAAGGTTGCTGGCTGTCTGCCCTTTGTGTAGATCATTAACAGATACAGCAGACGCCACTACAGAAAAAAGACCAAATGCATAATGCAACATGCAAGAGGTTGCACGCTCAGGGACGCTCCCCTGCAGTTTGAGAGGTACAGACACAGGTAGACATGTATTCGTGTCTCTGGTGAAGGGATGTCTTGGGCAGGGGGCAAGTGTCCCTGGGGTTGGGGGTGGGTTGGTGGCGGAATCAGACCCAGCATGTTTAATCCGACACCCGGGTTAGGTCAGTGTCATTGTCGGGTGCTGCCATAGCTCGTTGAGCTTGTTGTGGCAGGAGAACGGTGAGGTCGATCGGGTGTCGTGAACTGGGCTCATCTAGTGGAACTATCTCCCATTGTTGGTTTTCTTTTTATTTTTTTTCTCTCTTTCCCCTGCACAAAGACGAAGACAGATTTATAGCGGCGGTTGTTTGTAAAGGGTGGAATGCCGTAAAAGCGTAGAGTTGTCTGTGATTTATTACACTTTGAACATTGGAATGAAAAGTGGAGTATCATCTGTCTGGGGATCAGTCTCGCGTTTCTTCTTCCTGTGGGACATAATTTTTTCCCCCAAAAGAGTTATGACTGCTCCTTTGGTTTGATTGACGATGGTTTAATGTCTGTGTGCACGTGTCGACTGACTTGTTTCACAATAAAAACTCAATTAGTCAGCCCATTGTGGGTCATGGCCGCTTTTGATGTTTTGTGGAGGGTATGATAATCGATTGTTCGGATAGCTGAAGCTCATTGTGTGATGGGAACAGAAAGATTAATGGCGGTTCGTTCCTTCTGCCTTTGCAGGTGAACATCACGCTGCTGGATGTCAACGACAACTCCCCCTATTTCCCAGCCTCCAGTGTGCTGCGTATTGAGGTCCGTGAGGACATGCTCCTGCTGGACCCTGTCTACATCGCCCAGGCCATAGACATTGACGCGGGCAGCAACGGCTCCGTCATCTATCGCCTTGCCAACGACCCTGGTAACCTCTTCAACATTGACCAGATCACTGGGGAGATCTTTCTGCAGTCTAAGCTGGACTACGAGCGTCACCATAGTTACGAGCTGACTGTCATTGCCGAGGACCAAGGGAAAGGAGGTCATCGTAGCTCCAGCATGACCTTGACCGTCAATGTCAAGGACGTCAACGACAACCGCCCGGTGTTTTCTCGGCAAGTGTACGATTTCTACGTCAGTGAGGACTCGCTGATCGGATACCAGTTCGGCAATGTCAGTGCCACTGACGCCGATTCTGACCACAACGGGCGAGTGTCCTACAGCCTGGAATCCTCGCCTTACCTGTCCGTGTTTGGCATCTTCACTGTGCAAGGTGTGCTCAGCACCAGGGACAGGCTGGACCGGGAAAGCCAAGACCTCTACACGCTGACCGTGGTTGCCACAGATCACGGGACGCCTCACCCCCTCTCCGCCACCGCCGACATTCGCATCCACGTTACCGACACCAACGACAACGAGCCCGAGTTCTCACGCTCAGAGTACAAGTTCAGCATTCCGGAGAACCAGCCGCTGGGCAGCCATATCGGACAGGTGACGGCCTCGGACCGCGACGCCGGCGACAACCAGCGCCTGCAGTATCACTTCAACGGCCCGCAGGTCAAGTTCACCATCAACACTTACAGCGGCGAGATCACCACCTTGAATCGCCTGGACCGCGAGGAGCAGGAGAGCTATACGATCAGGGTGTATGTGACGGATTCCGGCGAGCCGGAACTCCGGGACAGCGCTCTGGTGAAGATCCAGGTGCTGGATGTCAACGATAACGCTCCTGTTTTCACGGGAGGTAGTCAGCGAAGGATGCCGGTGAAGGAGAACCGACCTAAAGGTCAACAGGTGATGAAGGTGGTCGCCCAGGACTCGGATGCTGGTGAGAACGGCACGGTCACTTTTGCTTTTGATTCAGGTGAGTGGGGTTGTGGTGAGTAGACGACGTATTGTTTGTAGGATAGTTTGTGTGTGTGTGTGTGTGTGTGTGTGTGTGTGTGTGTGTGTGTGTGTGTGTGTGTGTGTGTGTGTGTGTGTGTGTCTGTGTGTGTGTGGTGTGTGTGTGTGTGTGTGTTTGGTGTTGTGTGTGTCTGTTTGTGTTTGTACGTGTGTGTGTGGTGTGTGTGTGTGTGTGTGTGTATATGTGTGTGTGTGAGTGTGTGTATGTGTGTTGTGTGTGTGTGTGTTGCGCGCGCGCGTGTGCTTTGCTTGTGTGTGTCTGTGTGTGTCTGTGTGTGTTGTGTGGTGTTGTGTGGTGTGTGTGTGTGTGGTGTGTGTGTGTGTTGTGTGTGTGTGTGTGTGTGTGTGTGTGTGTGTGTGTGTGTGTGTGGTGTGTGTGTTGTGTGTGTGTGTGTTTGTGGTGTTGTGTGTGTGTATTGTGTGTGTGTGTGGTGTGGTGTGTGTGTGAATGTTTACGTGTGTGTTGTGTGTGTGTGTGTGTGATGTTTGTGTGTGTGTGTGTGTGTGTGTGTGTGTGTGTGTGTGTGTTGTGTGTGTGTGTGTGTGTGTGTGAGTGTTACGTGTGTGTGTGTGTGTGTGTGTGTGTGTGTGTGTGTGTGTGTGTGTGTGTGTTTCAATTTCATGTTACTTTCTTTTTTCTTTTTTCTTTCTCTTCGTCTTTCATCCTCTTTATTTCATTTCATTCTTTTTCTGTCTTCCTTCCGGCTTTCACTGTCATTGTTGCATATATCGTCATGGGATCCACTTAGCTGCTAGCTAGCTGTCTGTCCGTCTGTCACACTGTGGGTCTGTCTGTTGGACCATGTCATGTTTGTCAAGCTGCCTGTCCTTCCCCCTCCCCCTCCCCCGTCATTTACCTCCCTTTTCTTTGCTACAATTGTCTTTTCTTGAGATAACATTTACGGTGTGCACAAAGTGAATGTATTTACTTGTCTCCAAACAAATCGCTTTCACCCAACTTGTTTTTTTTAAATTTATTTTTTAATTTTTTT
>CM060314.1:95753894-95756394 GCA_030674185.1 Monoplex corrugatus | reverse complement strand
CAGGGCCAGGGACAATGACAAAGGTAAGGATGGTTCTCTCTCTGTCTTCTGTCTCTCTGTCTCTGTCTCTGTCTGTCTGCTCTCTCTCTGTCTTCCCCTTCCTCTCTCTCCTTCCTCTCTCTCTCTCTCCTCTCTCCCTCTCTCTCTCTCTCTTTCTCTCTCTCTGTCTCTCCCTCTCTCTGTTGCTTCGTGTGTGGGTGTGTTGTGGTGTGTGTGTGTGTGTGTGTGTGTTGGTGTGTGTGTGTGTGTGTGTGTGTGAGCGCACAAATTCGCATATGATCATAACTTTTTAAATATGGAAGAGAGAGAGAGAGAAGAAGAGAAGAGAGAGAGAGATGTATACAACTAACCATTGGTCAAGCAAGCAAGCAGTGAACCAAACGAAGCCAAACCAACCAACCAAGCAATCAACCAAACCAACCAAGCAACCAACTAACCAAGCAAGCAAGCAAGCACCAACACCCCGAGTCAGAAAAGACAAAATCCTACAATTATGCCAGTGCTGATACTTGAAAAACCTGTAATAGGTAGAAACAGTTAACTGTAATGGACTGTCTAGCTTCATCTTCTAGTATATATTGCACACTGGGTTTTGTTTATCTGTTTTTACGAAAGATCGCCGCTTGAACTACTGAGTGCGCGTTTTATTTACTTATTTTCATGATGTTTTTGAGTCGAAATTGAGGGGAAATTGTGGTCCTGTCTGGTATGGACGTTCATCTGTGTAAGACAGCACCATTCGGCACGTATGTTAGAGTAGCTGGCAAGAGCCTCATGCTCCTTCCTGGTTGTTCATTTTATTTGCTTTGTCTGTCTCATCCCCCCCCTCTCCCCAACCCTTTGGTTACTGATACATCCACAGCCGATCGTACAAATGAGTGGAATTTGATCTGGGTTTTATGTAGTAGTATAAACAGGTTTATGACGTTTTTGTTGGTTGAATGCAATTGCATTGGAATTATATTGTGTCGATTGTGCGTGTTTATTGCTTTTTCATTTATTGCATTGTTGTTTGTCATTCATTGTGCTCGTGTTGTATTGCCTTTATTGGTATTGTATTGTGTGTATTTGTTGTCGTGTGTTTTGTTGGGGTTTAATGTCTTTATATTGTATTACATTGTGATATGTTTGTTTAGTTGTTTACATTTCTGTGAGGGACATACCAAGTGAAATCGTTTTGCTCGTGATTTCTTGTAACGTCTGTTCACATAAGCACGTTTAGTCTCTAATTCTGGAGGCTTTGGCTGTTTAGATTTATCCACGAATAATTCTTTTGTTACAAATTATCCGTTTATTTTCGTTCAGTACATGTTGGAAACCAGCTCTCTGTTTGTCAATCGATCTGAAAGACTACTACCGCCCTAACTACCATTCAGGATCTGGCTGCTAATGGAGAAAAAAATCCAATCCAGGAACCGACCTTGCGATCTCTTGTGTGCTGGATGAGCATGTAACAAGATATTTGCTGCCAAATGCAAATTCTGTGAATTCCGAGCATTCAAACTGCGGAATTGCCAAAGAGGAGCACGGAGGAAGGGAGAGAACCGAGCCTTAGTGCGAAGATTTCTTAGTACAGACTTGAAGTAGTCCCCCTTGTGCGCATTCCCATTTCTCACCCCACCTTCACCCATGTCTTCGGGTTTTTTCTTTTTTTTTCTTTCTTTCTTTTTTTTTCCCTTTTTCATTTCTTAATATGGTTGGCGCTAGATGACACGGAAAAAAATGAAATGAAATGAATTAAAGTATAAAAAGTCTGTAGCAATTAATATTCACGAAACATTTCACATAAGATTTCATGTTTTTAAACCCTTCCAGTCGTTGTTAATGTTGCTTTTGCTTTATTATGCTTTTTCTTCTTCTTTCTTCCGTGTTTTTTTTTTTTTTTTTTTTTTTTTTGGTCAGAATATATTTGTTTATTCAGCTGTCAGTGGTTTACGAAGGACTAGCTTAGTTCTGTGTCACCATGTGTAGGACTGTCTCTATGTGATGTTTAGTTCAACAACACAATGCTTTCACCGCGTGTCTCTCTCTTCATTTGTGTTTGTTAGTGTCCATTTGTTTTGCGTAGTGTCTGATGTGTTTGGATTTGCTGTGTGTAGAACTGAATTTCAAATAGTTACGAGAGAGAGAGAGAGGTGAGGGGATGGATGTTTTTTAAAATGATCTCTATTTTATAATGGTAGAGGCAGCGACACGTTACAGCAGTAATTGGTGAATTTTCAAAGTTTGCCGCCGATAAAGTATTCTTTATAACAATAAAATAAATATAACAAAGGTAACTATGTAGAATAAGAAAAATAATAATAACAATAGTAACGATAATGATGATGATAATGAAAACAATAATGATACTACTACTACTATTCATAATAATAATAATAATATTATTATTAATATAATAATAATAATAATATATTAATTAATTTATTATTATCATTAGTAGTTAGTAGTAGTAGTAGTAGTAGTAGTAGTAGTAGTAGTAGTAGTAGTAGTAGTAGTA
>CM060314.1:95743894-95746394 GCA_030674185.1 Monoplex corrugatus | reverse complement strand
CACACACACACACACCACGCATATATACACACACACACACACACACACACACACACACACACACACACACACATACATACACACACACACACACACACACACACACACACACACACTTACACACACACACACACACACAACACACACACCAACACACACACACACACACACACACACACACACTTTTCAACTTTTCCTCTAAACCGGTGACTGACTACACACAAACCCTAACCAGTCATACATGTTTCTACCTTACATTCTCCAGATGATAGCAGACGACCCAGATGCGGGTGCCAACGGCACGGTGGAGTACCAGCTGCTGTCCAGCACAGAGAGTTACAGCCAGGCTTTCTTCCAGATCCACCCTACCTCAGGTCGCATCACCACCAAGCAGGCCCTGTCCCAGGCCGCCCTCGGCTACCACAGTCTGCTCGTTGTGGCCACTGACCGTGGTTCTCCTGCACTCAGCACCACCGGTAAGATTGAGTGGGATGGGGGTGGGGGTGGGGGCTTCAGTTTGGAGTCTGTACACAAGATTGACGCAATCGAGATGTGGCTTTTAAAAAGAGAGTTCCATTGGCAGCCAAAAAAACAAAAAAACAAACAAACAAAAATAAACCACCACCACCATCAACAACAACAAAAAACAACAACAACAACAAAAAACAACAACAACAACAAAAAACGAGACAGTCTTGATGGAGGCAGACACAAGAAGATCATTGATAAAGGAGATAAGGAAAAGACAGGCAACACTTAGAGGCCATTTTATGAGGAAAGGGGAATTGGAGCACTTGGTCACAACAGGAAATCTGGAGGGAAAGAGAACACCAGGTAGACCCAGGGAGAAAATATTGGACGGACTTGCAGGGTGGCTGAAGACAGCGAGGGTGGAGGATGTACTTGCAGCGACAAGGGATAGATTCGTATGGAGGGCCATGATCGCCAACACCATGCAGCAGGGCATATGATGATCATGATGATGACTTGAGTGATTCATCGCATGTGGAGAGTAAACAATTAGTCTCCGACCCCAATCAATTCGCCATTACTTGTCTGGCGGACTCCTTGAGCCTGCGCAAAAAAAAACAACCTTTGCGCTGGGAAGGTTAGAAATGGGAGGTGACACCACAGGCATGATTCCTGCACCCGATCCACCGGCTGCAAAAACTTAAGCCTTTGACTCCCTCATCTTATTCACCAGCTTTCTGCAGGATGCTGGTGGACAGGGTGAAGGAGTCAGATGGTTGTTTTTGCTTTGCTAGCATGGTTTACAATGCAGGATACTGGTGGACAGGGTGCGGGAGTCAGAGGGTTGTTTTTGCTTTGCAAACATGGTTTACAATGCAGGATGCTGGTGGACAGGGTGAAGGAGTCAGATGGTTGTTTTTGCTTTGCTAGCATGGTTGACAATGCAGGATGCTGGTGGACAGGGTGCGGAAGTCAAAGGGTTAAGATGTGCGGCGCTAACGAACAAGCTAAAATGTATGTTGTGGGATTGGGTTGAACTCCAGACATGAACCAGAACCCTCAGTCCATGGCTGTAAGAAAAGGGCCAACCAGGCTGGTAGGAATGGGGTGTTGTGCTACAGGGACGAGGAGGCTGAGTATGGCGAGGTGTGGAATTTTAGAACGCAGTAATTCAGAACTGAGAACTCATTCATTTTGTTTGACATAATGCCCCCAGAATAGACCTGTGTGACACAGACTGGTTGTAATACGTTGACACAAATTCTAAAGTTGGTGATTTTTCATTTCCAGTTATTATCACCATCAGTGGAAATATAAATGTATGAGTAACTAAAATAAATTGTTGCTGTTTTCCTAGGAGCAGGCTACCACATACATATTTTGCAACACGTGTGTGCGTGTGTGTGTGTGTGTGTGTGTGTGTGTGTGTGTGTGTGTGTGTGTGTGTGTGTGTGTATTATTGTGTGTGTGGTGGTGGTGGTCTTTGATTTAATGTCTATTCACTAAAGTGATTTTAGACAAAAAAACAACAAAAAAAGAACCCTAAGGAGAAAAGAGGAAACTTGGAAATGGTTAATCTTCAGGAAGAACAAACAAACAAACAAACAAACAAACAAACAAACAAACAAACAAACAAACAACAAAAAACAAAAAAACAAAAAAAACTTTGTGCCGAAGACGAGAAAGAAAATTCGCAAATGACATTATCATAATTAACAATTGAAGCAGTAAAATTAGCTAACCATAACATTGAACATGAGATATAACGGCGCATTAAAGATAATTCGCTATAGGACTTTTTGACAGGCTAACAAAAAATTCATATGTTAAGGATGGTGAGGCAAATATGTCAGAAACTGTCTTCGTTGATAGCGTAGGTATATGTCGTTTTACCCGTGTGTGTGTGTGTTGTGTGTGTGTGTGTGTGTGTGTGTGTGTGGTGTGTGTTGTGTGTGTGTGTGTGTGTGTGTTGTGTGATGTGCGTGCGTGCGTGCATGCATGCGTGCGTACATGCATACTTGCATAATTA
>CM060314.1:95716394-95738894 GCA_030674185.1 Monoplex corrugatus | reverse complement strand
CAGGACTATGGTTTCCCCTTCCAGACCTCCACCTGCAGTCTGCACATCACCATCGTGGACGAGAACGACAACCCGCCCAAGTTCCCAAGTCCTGGACCCGGACCTGTGCGCGTCCCTGAAAGTGAGTGTTTTGAGGATTAGTGGTACAGAGGGAGTGAGGGGGGGGGGGAGGAGTAAGGAGGGTAGGGAAGTAGTTGTGGTTCAATTGCATTTTCGTTTAGAGATCTTTTTGATGTGTGTTAAAAAAAACAGTCGCAGATAAAATCATGTCCCCCCAAAAACAAACAAACAAACAAACAAGCAAACAAACAAACAAACAAACAAACAAACAAAAACGCTTTGTGGTTTCAACTTGGAAAGATTCGCTATTTCGTACGAATGATATTTGCTTATGGATTCGCTAGTTATTTTGTACGAATGATACTTGCTTATGGATTGGTTAGTTGTTTTGTACAAATAATATTTGTTGGTTGATTGGTTAGTTGTTTTGTACAAATAATATTTGTTGGTTGATTGGTTAGTTGTTTTGTACAAATAATATTTGTTGGTTGATTGGTTAGTTGTTTTGTACAAATAATATTTGTTGGTTGATTGGTTAGTTGTTTTGTACAAATAATATTTGTTGGTTGATTGGTTAGTTGTTTTGTACAAATAATATTGTTGGTTGATTGACTAGTTGTTTTGTACAAATAATATTTGTTGTTGATTGGTTAGTTGTTTTGTACAATATATTTGTTGGTTGATTGGTTAGTTGTTTTGTACAAATAATATTTGTTGGTTGATTGGTTAGTTGTTTTGTACAAATAATATTTGTTGGTTGATTGGTTAGTTGTTTTGTACAAATAATATTTGTTGGTTGATTGGTTAGTTGTTTTGTACAAATAATATTTGTTGGTTGATTGGTTAGTTGTTTTGTACAAATAATATTTGTTGTTGATTGGTTAGTTGTTTTGTATAAATAATATTTGTTGGTTGATTGGTTAGTTGTTTTGTACAAATAATATTTGTTGGTTGATTGGTTAGTTGTTTTGTACAAATAATATTTGTTGGTTGATTGGTTAGTTGTTTTGTACAAATAATATTTGTTGGTTGATTGGTTAGTTGTTTTGTACAAATAATATTTGTTGGTTGATTGACTAGTTGTTTTGTACAATAATATTTGTTGGTTGATTGTTAGTTGTTTTGTACAAATAATATTTGTTGGTTGATTGTTAGTTGTTTTGTACAAAATTATTTGTGTGGATTCGTTAGTTGTTTTGTACAAATAATATTTGCTGGTGATTCGTTAGTTGTTTTGTACAAATATATTTTTTATGGATTCGCTAGTTGTTTTGTATAAATAATATTTCTTATGGATTCGCTAGTTGTTTGTATAAATAATATTTCTTATGGATTCGTTAGTTGTTTTGTATAAGTAATATTTCTTATGGATTCGCTAGTTGTTTTGTATAAGTAATATTTCTTATGGATTCCAATTGTTTTGTACAAATAATTTGCTTATGGAATCACTAGTTGTTTGTATAAATAGTATTGCTAGTGGATTGAACTGAAACACATCACACACACACACACACACACACCACACACACACACACACACACACACACACACACACACACACACGCGCGCGCCGCGCGCGCGCACACACACATACACACTACACACGCACACACACAACAAACAACAAAACACACATAGATACACACGCATAGAAACTCGACATACACACACACAACACACACACCCACACACACACACACACACACACACACACACACACCAACACACACACACAACACATAACACATACACACAACCAACCAACTCAAACTCAAAGCAAACTCAACACACAACAACACAACACACACACACACACACACAACACCCCACACACACACACACACACACACACACACACACAAATACACAAACACAAACACACACACACACACATACACAAACACATAGACACATACAGACACACACAGCACAGCCTTACAATTTACAACAGCAGCAAACATGACACCATTGTTGCTATGGCCACCAGACAAACAAGCGGGTTACGTGGTGGCGGTAGTGACAGCAACAGACGTGGATTTGAACCCCGTGCTGGTGTACGACTTCACATCCCAGGGCAACCCGGACGGTGCCTTCAGCATTGACCGCTCCAGTGGTACCATCCTGCTGGCCACCAGTCTTGACCACGAGTCCAGGTCGCACTACACGCTAGGACTGCAGGTATGGACTTGAAATTAATCAGTGTAAAACCCCCGTGGAGATTCCGGAGGCTCGTTCAGTATAAATCGTACCCCCACATTCTGGAAATTATATACGTAAAATTTCCTGTTTTCTGAAATTGTGTACTAGAAATTTCCTTTTTCCGTCACTCTCTTCGTTTCTGCTTTACTCTCTGTCGCTCTTCCCGTCATTTTCTGCCTTGGTGGTCCATTTACCGGTATGTGTTCATCAAAGCCGTACACATTTTCTGTTAGGATTGATGATGGGGTGCGTGTATTAACGGCGTTTTGGGCTATAAAGAATTGTGCAGAAGCGAATTTTGATAATTTAGACCATTTTTTATATCTGTTTAGTTTACCTAGTTACGTTTATACATTTGTTTTCGTTTTTTTTTTTTTTATAAACATCAGGTGATGAATTGGGCGGAGTGGTCAACGCTAGGGGTACATCCTCAGATTATGTGCGCGAATGCATTGATATGTGTAAAGCTATGTAATTTTCATTTCCAAGTTGTTTTTTTCAGGGTCATACTGTACATGTCAAACGTAAGTTTGCTGGGTTTTCAAATGATTATACTTGCTAACGAAAAGGATAGAAAAGTAAAGTCAAGAAAAAAAAAAGCAATGATGATGATAATGATAGTGATAATGACAGCAACAAACGCAACATAACATGACGATTCACACACAATGAGAAAGGATATATCGATGATTGATCAGTAATGGTCATAATGGTAACCGATAATACTCGGCAAAAAAATTATTGATAACTCGTAACGCTGATGCTGATCAAAAGCAGTTACCGTTCGTAACTAGTGACTATTCAGAAAACCAGCCACACACACGTACAACTGACCATTGATACTAACTTCAGGTGACAGACGGTCAACACACGGTGAGCACCAACCTGGTGGTGTTGGTCACTGACGTCAATGACAACGCCCCGCAGTTCACCCAGCAGAGCTACCAGGTGTCCATCCCCGAGAACACCCCCACTGGCAAATCCGTCCTCACTGTTCTCGCCATGGACGCCGATGACGGCGAGAACGCCAAGGTGACCTACAGTCTGGGAGCTTCTTCAATGCCCAGCTTCTCCATCGATTCGCGTAATGGTGAGTGACTGTTGTTGACTTGATGATGGAGATGTGGGGGTGGGGGTGGGGGTGGGGTAGGGAGTAGGCTGGTTTGATGGGGTGTTTCATCGTCCCTTTATGCCAGCTGGTAATTATCATAAAACCTTACCCCTTGGACCCCCGCACCCTGTCCACCAGCGTCTTGCACTGTCAGTTATGCTAGCAAAGTAAAATCTTGATCCTTTGACCCCGCACCCTGTCCACCAGCGTCCTGCACTGTCAGTTATGCTAGCAAAGCAAAATCTTGATCCTTTGACCCCGCACCCTGTCCACCAGCATCCTGCACTGTCAGTTATGCTAGCAAAGTAAAATCTTGATCTTTTGACCCCGCACCCTGTCCACCAGCATCCTGCACTGTCAGTTATGCTAGCAAAGCAAAATCTTGATCCTTTGACCCCGCACCCTGTCCACCAGCATCCTGCACTGTCAGTTATGCTAGCAAAGTAAAATCTTGATCTTTTGACCCCGCACCCTGTCCACCAGCATCCTGCACTGTCAGTTATGCTAGCAAAGCAAAATCTTGATCCTTTGACCCCGCACCCTGTCCACCAGCATCCTGCACTGTCAGTTATGCTAGCAAAGTAAAATCTTGATCTTTTGACCCCGCACCCTGTCCACCAGCATCCTGCACTGTCAGTTATGCTAGCAAAGCAAAATCTTGATCCTTTGACCCCGCACCCTGTCCACCAGCATCCTGCACTGTCAGTTATGCTAGCAAAGCAAAATCTTGATCCTTTGACCCCGCACCCTGTCCACCAGCATCCTGCACTGTCAGTTATGCTAGCAAAGTAAAATCTTGATCCTTTGACCCCGCACCCTGTCCACCAGCATCCTGCACTGTCAGTTATGCTAGCAAAGCAAAATCTTGATCCTTTGACCCCGCACCCTGTCCACCAGCATCCTGCACTGTCAGTTATGCTAGCAAAGTAAAATCTTGATCTTTTGACCCCGCACCCTGTCCACCAGCATCCTGCACTGTCAGTTATGCTAGCAAAGCAAAATCTTAATCCTTTGACCCCGCACCCTGTCCACCAGCATCCTGCACTGTCAGTTATGCTAGCAAAGCAAAATCTTAATCCTTTGACCCCGCACCCTGTCCACCAGCATCCTGCACTGTCAGTTATGCTAGCAAAGCAAAATCTTAATCCTTTGACCCCGCACCCTGTCCACCAGCATCCTGCACTGTCAGTTATGCTAGCAAAGCAAAATCTTGATCCTTTGACCCCGCACCCTGTCCACCAGCATCCTGCACTGTCAGTTATGCTAGCAAAGCAAAATCTTGATCCTTTGACCCCGCACCCTGTCCACCAGCGTCCTGCACTGTCAGTTATGTAGGCAAAGCAAAATCTTGATCCTTTGACCCCGCACCCTGTCCACCAGCATCCTGCACTGTCAGTTATGCTAGCAAAGTAAAATCTTGATCTTTTGACCCCGCACCCTGTCCACCAGCATCCTGCACTGTCAGTTATGCTAGCAAAGTAAAATCTTGATCTTTTGACCCCGCACCCTGTCCACCAGCATCCTGCACTGTCAGTTATGCTAGCAAAGCAAAATCTTAATCCTTTGACTCCCTCACATTTTGCAGTTGGTGAATATAGCATGCGGGAGTCAAAGGGTCATTAAGGAACTGTCCTCGTGATAAAAGTTTCTTCCTTTCTTATTCTAAGGTAATAAGTTTGAATTGTCAAGATTTTGTGCCATGTAAATACTGTAATTATTATTATTATTATTATTATTTTATTATTATTATTATTATTATATATCATTTTATTATCATTATTATTATTATGTTGTGCAGTCAGCTCGTGTCAGGAATGAGACTGACATTAGTTGTACTTGACCAATTGTATATTTCCTTCTTTCCATGTATAAGTTGTTTATATAGAGACTGTACTTTCAACCAAATCATCAGAATATGCGGGTGATATTATAACAAAATTTCCTTCCTTTCTGTTCCAAAGGCACCATCTTCACCAACCAGAGCATGAGGTCCTCCTCAGCAGAGTCGGTGGTACAATTGGTGGTGGTTGCACGAGATGAGGGGTCACCGTCACTGTCCACCATGGTGGCTGTTCAGATCTACGTCACAGACATCAACAACTACAGCCCTCAGTTCTTGCGCAGCAATTACAGGTAGGTCTTTGCTGCTTCCATGCTATTTGATTTTGTTGGCAGTGAAGTTTGTGAGCCGATCTGCAGCAGGATTTCGTTTGTGGGTATGGAATAAAAGTAAAGTAACAGTTTGCTTTGCGAGAACTAACACAGAGTTTTAAAACGATTACATTATTAAGGAAATCATGTTTTAAAATTGAAATACACTGAACAAAAACAATCGTGAGAAAAGAGAACCACTTTATGTGTTGAACTTATATACTTACCTGTTTTGTCAGTTACGAACACTTCTTTAAATGCTTTTTTTTCTTGTCGTTCTTGATACACACTCAATTTCTGAATATTTGTAAACTTAATTTTGTAGTCTAAGTGAGCTGTAAATTATGATACGGATTTGATGAAATTATAATCATCGTTATGTAAGTATTCATCAAGCGCTGTAGTCGTGATTCGTGAACAAGTTTGTTCGTCATACCTACCATGTGTGTGACTTTTTTTCCCACTGTGCAGTGCCAGGGTGAAGGAGTCCTTGCAGAAAGGCACAGAGATTCTTCAGGTCAGTGCCATGGACAGAGACTACAGCCACCGTAACGACAACGTGCACTACGTCCTGAGCGGTCCCTCGGCTGCCACCTTCTACATCCAGACCAACACGGGCAAGATCCTGCTGAACGGACCCCTGGACCATGAAAGGACACGGCGCTACAACCTGCTGGCCATGGCCATTGACAGGGGCACTCCACCCCGCAACGCCACTGTGCCTGTCACCATCCACGTGCTGGACGAGAACGACAACCCGCCCGTCTTCCACAGAGGTCACTTCTTCGTCTCGCTGGAGGAGAACTTCCCCCAGGAGCAGATCTTCCTGACCGTCAATGCCACGGATGCTGACGAAGGCGCCAATGCTGACCTGGAGTACAGCATCACCTCTGGCAACAGTGATGGGGTTTTCTACAACTACAAAAGCGGGGGTCTCTTTGTGCTGACCTCGCTGGACTATGAGGCGCGTAAGTCGCACCGCCTGATCGTGCGGGCCGTGGACTGTGCGTCTTGCGGGGAGGGTATTCCCCGGCTGTCGGCCTTCGTCACGGTGGACGTGAACGTGACGGACGTGAACGAGTACGCCCCGCTCTTCCCCGTGTCTCATTACTATCAGACTGTGTCTGAGAACCTCAAAGCTTATCTCACCATTTTTCAGGTAGGTCAGAGTAGGATTGGTTTGGAAGGTTTCTGTCTGCATTCATTTTTAATGTTTTGTTTGTTTAGTCAGGATTTGTTTTAACGATTGTATGTGTGTGCGTGTTTGTCATTGTCTGTGTGTGTGCGTGTTTGTCATTGTCTGTGTGTGTGTGTGTTTGTCATTGTCTGTGTGTGTGCGTGTTTGTCATTGTCTGTGGTGTGTGCTGGTGTTTGTCATTGTCTGTGTGTGTGTGTGTTTGTCATTGTCTGTGTGTGTGTGTGTTTGTCATTGTCTGTGTGTGTGCGTGTTTGTCATTGTCTGTGTGTGTGTGTGTTTTGTCATTGTCTGTGTGTGTGTGTGTTTGTCATTGTCTGTGTGTGTGCGTGTTTGTCATTGTCTGTGTGTGTGCGTGTTTGTCATTGTCTTGTGTGTGTGTGTTTGTCATTGTCTGTGTGTGTGCGTGTTTGTCATTGTCTGTGTGTGTGCGTGTTTGTCATTGTCTGTGTGTGTGTGTGTTTGTCATTGTCTGTGTGTGTGTGTGTTTGTCATTGTCTGTGTGTGTGCGTGTTTGTCATTGTCTGTGTGTGTGTGTGTTTGTCATTGTCTGTGTGTGTGCGTGTTTGTCATTGTCTGTGTGTGTGTGTGTTTGTCATTGTCTGTGTGTGTGTGTGTTTGTCATTGTCTGTGTGTGTGTTGCGGTGTTTGTCATTGTCTGTGTGTGTGTGTGTTTGTCATTGTCTGTGTGTGTGCGTGTTTGTCATTGTCTGTGTGTGTGTGTGTTTGTCATTGTCTGTGTGTGTGCGTGTTTGTCATTGTCTGTGTGTGTGTGTGTTTGTCATTGTCTGTGTGTGTGTGTGTTTGTCATTGTCTGTGTGTGTGCGTGTTTGTCATTGTCTGTGTGTGTGTGTGTTTGTCATTGTCTGTGTGTGTGCGTGTTTGTCATTGTCTGTGTGTGTGTGTGTTTGTCATTGTCTGTGTGTGTGCGTGTTTGTCATTGTCTGTGTGTGTGTGTGTTTGTCATTGTCTGTGTGTGTGTGTGTTTGTCATTGTCTGTGTGTGTGCGTGTTTGTCATTGTCTGTGTGTGTGCGTGTTTGTCATTGTCTGTGTGTGTGCGTGTTTGTCATTGTCTGTGTGTGTGTGTGTTTGTCATTGTCTGTGTGTGTGTGTGTTTGTCATTGTCTGTGTGTGTGTGTGTTTGTCATTGTCTGTGTGTGTGCGTGTTTGTCATTGTCTGTGTGTGTGTGTGTGTTTGTCATTGTCTGTGTGTGTGCGTGTTTGTCATTGTCTGTGTGTGTGTGTGTTTGTCATTGTCTGTGTGTGTGCGTGTTTGTCATTGTCTGTGTGTGTGCGTGTTTGTCATTGTCTGTGTGTGTGCGTGTTTGTCATTGTCTGTGTGTGTGCGTGTTTGTCATTGTCTGTGTGTGTGCGTGTTTGTCATTGTCTGTGTGTGTGCGTGTTTGTCATTGTCTGTGTGTGTGCGTGTTTGTCATTGTCTGTGTGTGTGCGTGTTTGTCATTGTCTGTGTGTGTGCGTGTTTGTCATTGTGGGACGTCTGTGTGTGTGTGTCGTTATGTGCCTACACATTTGTTTGTGTATTATGTTACATTGTGTGCGTGTGGTCCTTGCAACAGTCAAATATTATTTTCATTCAGATTGAGCAATACGTTGCAAACACAAATTGTGCTTGTGTGGATTTTTGTTTGTCTGTTTGCTGATTTGTTGAAGTTATGATAATTTATTTTTTTTCATCGTTTATTTTTATAGTACACTACAAGTTTCAGTTAATCATTTATTCCAGAATCAGGTAGCTGTATTGAATATGATCAGTAGTTCCTTTGTGAAATGAAATAAATGTTGGGCATCATGATAACGTGGTTAAATGGGAATGTCTGTTTTGACATACCTACAGAGATTTAAATATTTGATCATTCCACTAACTTAACAAAGTTTTTTTTCTGTCATCCATTTGAAAGTGACCAGAAACCCAGTCAGTGTGTGTAGTGATTTCTTTAACCTGTGGTAATGTGTGTGTAGGTGCACGCCAATGATCAGGATGGAGGGGAATATGGCGAAGTGACTTACAGAATCCTGCCAGGTGATGACCAAGAGCTCTTCGGCATCAACTCCAAGACGGGTGACGTCATCACCAAAAGGGTCTTCAACTACGAGGAACCCAACGAACGCAAAGTGTACAACATCACCATCCAGGCCACGGACCCTGATCGCCTGGCCGACATTGTCAGCGTCACCATCACGGTGACGGACGAGGACGAGTTCACTCCAGAGTTCCTCAACAAGAGCTACTCCTTCACGGTGCCTGGCAGCGCCAAAGCAGGGACCTACGTGGGCACTGTGGCGGCCAGGGATCAGATGCAGGGGCGGCCGGACGTCTGGTGTACACGTTTGAACACCTCACCGATTACTTTGAGATTGACCCTGTGTCGGGCAACATCACGGTGTCCCACGCTTTCCACGAAGACATTCCCGAGGAGAGTGAGGGGTCTCAGTCCCGCAAGAAACGAGCCCTGCAGAAAGACACGGAGACGTTGATTGTGAAGGTTTCCTCAGGCATGGAGAACTCTCGCTCTGCCACCGTGTTCTGTGTCATCAGCATTGACCTGACGTGTCCCGGCTGCCAGGCCGCCCCCAAGGTGGACACCAGCGGCTTGAGCAGCGTGGCCATCGCCATGATCGTCCTCGTCTGCATCCTCGTGCCCACTATCATCGTCGTCCTGCTGCTCATCTTCATCTGCCGTCGTCGCAACAGGAAAGGGGAACAGTGCAATATGAACGGCAGAGCGTACTCTGGCAGGAGAGACACTTTAGGCATCACCCCGCCGCCTCTGGAGGACGTGGGCGTCCCACCGTCTTACAAAGACGTGCTGACTCAATATGGCAATCCCAACCACTCCGCCAACATCACGTCCTCTGATCTATCTGAGCAGTCCAATAACTCGGCGTCTAGTGGCCGTGGGTCAGCAGAGGTGGAGGACGAGGACGAGGAGATCCGCATGATAAACGACAGCAACTACCTCACCAACTCAGCAGGCTACCGCCACAAAACAATGCCAGACTCCGGCATCCAACAGGACGACGACACCCTGTCGGAACCCTCTGCCACCAATCACCAGGAGTACCTGGCCCGCTTGGGCATCGACTCCTCCAAGATCGGCAAGCCTGGCGGGAAAGGCTCCTCCAAAGGCAGCACCACAGGCAGTGGCACCGGGGACATGCTTTCTCTGTGGAGAGCATGCACCAGTTCAGTGACGAAGGAGGCGGCGAGGGCGGGGTGGACCTGGACCGTCTGACGGACACTGACGTGGACGAAGAAATGGTGATGATCGAGAACAGCCGCCATCATCAGTTACAGTCCATGAACGTGATGCCCACCGTGGGCCTGTCTTTTCAGGCGCCCGAACCTCAGCAGGCGGGTAGCCTGTCCAACGTGGTGAACAGCGAGGAGGAGTACTCTGGCTCTTACAATGGGACTACCTGCTGGACTGGGGCCCGCAGTACCAGCCTCTGGCGCACGTCTTCGCCGAGATCGCCAAACTGAAGGACGAATCGGTGACGCCCAAAAAGACCCCCGTGAAGACGGTACCTCAAAGGAAGATCAGTGGCGGCCAGGGTCTGGCCGTGCCCCAGGCCCGCATTGTGCCTCCCCCTATCATCACCAGCGCCCCGCCCCCTGTGACCATGCTGTCGGGGGGTGATGAGCGGTCGAGGGGTGTCAGTGACAGTCGACACAAAGGGGGGTCTAGAAGCCACAAGTCGTCGTCGTCGTCCACAGGCAGTCGCCCCCACTCTCAGCGCACCAGCGCCATGAACTCCTCGCTGCCCAGTCTGCCACGCTCGCCCATCAGTTACGAGTCCAGCTACACCTCTCCGGCACTCACCCCCTCCTTCACCCCCTCCCTGTCCCCGCTGGGGGCCCACACCCCGTCCATTTCACACGGCTGTCAGCGGTCACACCAGCGGTCACGCCAGCAACCACAGCGGACCTTCCAGTGGCCACACCAGCTCTCACAGCGGCCACCACACGCCGGGCAAACCTGTCTCCAACCATCACCCCCATCCCCACCACCACCCCCACCCCCACCGCCAACACAACAACCCCCACATTAGCCACAGTCGTGGTCTCCACAACACCATTAACACCACCACCACCAACCCCAACAACAACAACAACAACAACAACGCAAGATTGACACTCAGTGCCTCTTCCGATTCGGAACGTGAGTTCCGAATTTAAGCACGCAATCCCTTTGTGGTTGTTGATGCTGGCTGTGGTGTTGATCACTGGGTTTCCGAGGACACTGTATGAACTGTAGTGCGCGTGTAACCAGGTTGTAAAACCAGCAGACATGTGTTCCTGCAAGAAAACCAAACCTGGTGTGGTGTGATGACAGCGTACAGTTCTGAACAAGTGGGAGAGAAGACTGTGATTGGTGATGAGTGTATGAAAAACATTTCTGGGGGCATGACTGTCATCTACAAAGATATTACGTATCACTTAAAAAAAAAACATGCACAAAAAATCTGGCAATTTCTTTTTGACACTTTGTGCGTATATTGTGTTGAGTATGTGATATTATTTCTGTGTATAGTGTTCATCATTTTATCCCGCATTGACTAATCACAGTTCCTCACTAATAACAGACTCCAGTGAAGTTGTGATCACTAACAATTAGAGTAATCCAATGTCTGTAGTGGTTTTGATAACCCGTCGGTTCACTTTCTGTCAGAAGAATTTCACGCATAAATTATATAATTGGTTGTCACTCAGACAACTGGTCGATCATCAGACGGCTTTCAGGCTGCCAGACCTGGCGACCAGCTCTTTGTTTAAAGAAAAAAAACACATCGTTTCGGAAACAGTAAGGACCAGTTAACTTCAAACGGTGTAAGCAAAACGGTTGTATAATATTTAAAGCATGTTGACTGTTAGCCGTTTTTTTTTATTACATGTATGTGTTCGAACGTTTACATACGCAATGACATTGGTCAGTATCAGTTGAGTATGACCACATGGAGTGACATTCTTCACAACGGTGTAACAATGAACACGGTTAAGACTTTGTGGTGGTATTTAGTACAATGCCGCCATTGCAATGTTTTTTGGTGGTCACTGTCAACTGATTTTGATCTTCTATATCAATGTGCGATGTGCGATGTTCAAATCATTGTCAGCCATGGTAAAAGTGTTGTAGTTTTGTGTGTGTGTGTGTGTGTGTGTGTGTGTGTGTGT
This sequence comes from Monoplex corrugatus, assembly GCA_030674185.1. Lineage (NCBI taxonomy): Eukaryota > Metazoa > Mollusca > Gastropoda > Littorinimorpha > Ranellidae > Monoplex > Monoplex corrugatus. The sequence goes on along the minus strand of CM060314.1, from coordinate 95,726,983 downwards.
GTGTGTGTGTGTGTGTGTGTGTGTGTATGTGCATGTGTGTGTATGTGTATGTGTTTGTATGTGTGTGTGTGATTTCACCATGATTGTTTTAGTGTGTAGGTACGTGTGTAGGTGTGTTTCTATGTGCATGCACGCACCGAGAGGTAGAGAGGGAGGGTCGAAAGACAAGAGTGAGTGAAGAGTACTGAGGCGGAGTACATAAAAAGAGAGTGAGAAGAGAGAATGATAGTGAAAGAGAGAGAGAGAGAGAGAGAGAGAGAGAGAGAGAGAGTGTGTGTGTGTGTGTGTGTGTGTGTGTGTGTGTGTGTGTGTGTGTGGAGAGAGAGAGAGAGAGAGAGGTACGACCAGAGAAAAGTGACCTCCTTCATGCTCACATGTTTATATTATGTATGCTTACATTGACAAACCTCGTGGACATGAGAAATGTACAGTTCCATCCCTCATATCGCACCGTGTCATACTCTTGTTTGTGGATTACAAAATGAACAACGTGGTGAACCTTCGCCTTGATTTGGAATACATGTATCAGTGAATGCGTGGAATTTGAAAGATTAGAGAGGGAATTTTTGTTTTTGAATGGAGAAATGCGTAATTGGAAGCGATATTTCATATTGAGCGATCAAATGTGGAATTTTAAGTAATGTTGAAATTTGATTTTGAATGGACCAGTGTGAAAATTTGAAATGATAATAAATCTACATAATATCTGATGGGTAAATCTGACTCTTGCCTTCCGGCAATTTTCGAACCTAAGCCTGCATCTGCTCTGATCGTCTGCTTTTGGTGAAATCCTGTTGCTTTGCTGAATTCTGTTTTTTATCGCTTTTAGTAACGGATGAAAAGCAACACTGTTTTTGATTTGAGAAAAGAAAAATGCAAAGTTCAAACCACTTTTATGAGCACTGATTGTTTACCGGTGTTTACTTTTAAAGATCAGAATGTACTGGTATGAAAATGGAAGAGGAGAAACCAAACAGACAAGCAAACAAACAGACAAATAAACTATTAAGCAAACAAACCATCCAACCAAAGGAAATTTATTGAATGAAATGACAATGTTGCCTTGATTCCCCTATGTGTCGTGTGTGAATTCACTGGTCTGGAGTCCAATTGCTTACTAAGGAACAGATCATATATATTGTGGTAAGTCTCTATCGTTTAGTGATGAATGTATTGTCAAAGTCGATTGATGTATTTCGGCAATATGGCCTGTATTAATTACGTGTTCATATACTAAAGTTGCAAGAATGCAATGAAGAACAGTGAATCAAAGACAACTCGGATGGTTTTTAATCAGGTTGAATAAGACTGCACGTTTATATTTTGTTTAAACAAAGATAATCAGGCAGTACATTTGACACTGTAATTTGGTGTCCAAGTTTCAATGAACAGAAAGGACGGTCGCCATGTTTATTTGGCGAAGAGATATTATGTTTGGAAGACAGATGATGGCCACGAAAACCAACTGAATGAAAAATTACAGTCTGATGAAGAACGTGCTGTTCTTTTGTGTATTTCAAATGTTAAAATTTGTATTGTTGAAATAAATCAGAAATGTAACGGTTAGCTTCCGGCAACGTTAATCCAATGATGCGGATCTTAAGAGAATACTGTGGAGTTTCGACGTTCTCAGAATTGAATTTTTGAATGAATATTGAGACAAATAGAAATTTGAGTGTCTGTTGAATTATTGAGGCAAGTAAAACCTTCAACGTTTATTGAAACAAACGTGAGAGGATTGGAGATATTGTACAACATGATAAACAATCAGGGATAAACAAAATAAAATTGCTGTACAGCGTGGAATTTGTTTCAAAAAGAAAAAGTTATGTGGAAGCCAGTTAACAACGAAAAGAACTGTGTTTCATGTAACTGCAAAAATTGAGGTCCGTTTCAAACTGTACTCTATGAAAGTTTATTCAGTGTGTTTCTAAAATTTTTTCTTTTAAATCTTATTTTGAAAAAAAGATAGAAACAATGGCAAAAACGATGAAAAAGGAACAACGGGCTTTCAGTAGTTGACGTTGGTAAGTGTTTGAGGACAAAATAAAAACCAACAATACAAAACAGTTGGATTATAAATGTTTGCTCAAGTAGCGAAGTAAGAATTGTTTCCTTCACTGAATAAGCATTTGTATCTGACAAACCAATAAAGATAACAGAAAGTGATATTCTTTCTTCCTTAATTGTAGGCATGGTTTTGAATAACATGTTATAGAGAACTTTATATACAGAATCTCTTGAAGATTTTCAACCGGATTGCATAAATCTATGATAAAGTTTGTCTGATGTTCCTCCATAAACAGCCGTGAAGTCCAAGTGTGTACGTGTGCTTGTGTGCTTGTGTGAATGTATGTTTGTGTGTGTGTGTGTGTGTGTGTGTGTATGTGTGTATGTGTGTCTGTGTGTGTGTATGTGTGTGTGTGTGTGTGTGTATGTCTGTGTGTGTGTGTGTGTCTGTGTGTGTGTGTGTAAAGCGGACACGTACACTAAAACAGCACAGATCAATATATATACATGTATTATTTTAATCATACAGTTTAGTGACAAAAACGGGTGAAAAAAGACACTTTGAACAACTGAAGAAAAACACAAGTTTGAAATAATTTATTTTGATGGCGTTTTATATAAGCTTATATACTTTCTAGTTTAAGATGTTCTTCACAATCTTTTTGTTTTCTTACTATAAACAGCAAAATAGCTCTGCTTTAATATCTTTTCAGAACTGCTTCGAGTGATATTTTATGCCATGAACAATGAGCGTAGAACAACGGGATATCAACAGGTTCATTTCTTTTTAAGATTATTATTGTTTGATGATCATATACGCAAAAAAAAATTATGTACAAGTTTTTGAGCGGCTGCGAGTTATGTGTGCATATTGGAGAGAATATTGTGCATTGTGTGATTTCATGTCTGTATGGTCATTGGTGAGCGTATACCAATTGTGTTTGATTATTAAACGTTTTGTTAAATTTTTCCTCGTGAAGAATCAAAATTAAGGGGGAACGGGAGGGAATAAAATGAAACTTGAATGATGCAGAAAGCGGGCCGACTTCTTGAATGCATGAGTGGATGGACAGAGGTTTGGCTACTGCAATAAAGACGATATTTCATGAACCAAATATTGATGTTTTGAAGGTTGTGTGTGGAGGGAGTGAGTGGTGGGGCAGAGAATGTGACTGAATGATGACCGAGAATGAGTGTGTGTGTGTGTGTGTGTGTGTGTGTGTGTGTGTGTGTGTGTGTGTGTAAGTGTGTGTGTGTGTGTGTGAATGTGTGTGTGTGAATGTGTGTGTGTGTGTGCGTGAGTGTGTGTGTGTGAATGTGTGTGTGAATGTGTGTGTGTGTGTGTGTGTGTGAATGTGTGTGTGTGAATGTGTGTGTGTGCGTGTGAATGTGTGTGTGTGTGTGTGTGTGTGTGTGTGTGTGTGTGTGTGTGTGTGTAAGTTTGTATATGTATGTGTGTCTGTATATATGGGTATGTGACTGAGTTTGTATCTTTGTGGTGTGTGTTTTGTGTGTGTATGGTGTGGTGTGTGGGTGTGTTGTGTGGTGTGCGTGTGTGTTTGAGTGAGTGTGTAAGTGTGTGTGTGTATGTGTGTGAGTTGTAGTGTGTTGTGTACATATGTGTATGTGACTGAGTTGTGTATGTGTGTGGGTGTGTGTGTACATATGTGTATGTACTGAGTTGTGTATATGTGTGGTGTGTGTGTACATATGTGTATGTAACTGAGTTGTGTATGTGTGGTGTGTGTGTACATAGTATATGACTGAGTTGTGTATATGTGTGTGTGTGTACATATGTGTATGTGACTGAGTTGTGTATATGTGGGTGTGTGTGTGTACATATGTGTATATGACTGAGTTGTGTATATGTGTGTGTGTGTACATATGTGTATGTGACTGAGTTGTGTATGTGAGTGTGTGTGTGTACATATGTGTATATAACTGAGTTGTGTATATAGTGTGTGTGTGTGTACATATGTGTATGTGACTGAGTTGTGTCTATGTGGGTGTGTGTATGTGTACGTATGTGTATGTGACTGAGTTGTGTATGTGTGTGTGTTGTGTACATATGTGTATATGACTGAGTTGTGTATGTGTGTGTGTGTGTGTACATATGTGTATGTGACTGAGTTGTGTATATGTGGGTGTGTGTGTACATATGTGTATGTGACTGAGTTGTGTATACGTGGGTGTATCCAACACAGACTGGGGCAGATGGAACACCAATGGCGGGAGATGAAGGCTGCAGAACTCCGTGATATGGCTGATGCCGACAATATGGTGGCCGTATGGTGGCCCACACGTAGTGTACGGACAAAATACTTTGGCTGAACCTGATCTGTACCTGTGACCACTCTATTCTGCTGACAGCAAAAGCTCACATGTTATCACGTTGAGCTGAGCACTTGAACACACTGCTGAATACGGAGTGGTCATCAATCTGAGGACACCACTGCAGCACTCCCACAGTTGCCAGTGAAGGAATCTCTGGCAGACCCACGCTGTAAAGTCGAGATTTATTATCAAAACTGAGCACCAGGAGCTGACAGTATTCCTGCAGACATATACAGGGAAAGGAGGGCGAGATGCTCCTGGAAAATCTGACAACCCTTTATCAATCTGAATGACAGAAGGTAGAGATTCATCAAGAATACAAAGACAACACAAGTATCCAAATTTACAAAAAGAAAGGTGATAAGAGTTTATGTGGTAATCATTGTGAGATATCGGTTTTGTGAATTGCGGGGAAAATCTTGTCTAGATTTATCCTTAACAAAGTCATCACTCTTGGCGCCCATCATTCCTGAGTCTCAATGTAACTTTTGTGGTTAAAGAGACACGAGCGACATGGTGTTTGCCATACGTCAGCAGCAAGAGAAAAGTTTAGAACGAAACGAAAAGCTCCACATTGTGTTTGTAAATCTGACGAAAGCATTTGATACCATCAACAGGAAGAGCCTATAGGAAATACTATGACAGTTTAACTACCTTCAGAAGCTTGTCTCGCTTATTGCTTCCTTCCACAATGACATGCTGGCCAAGTGCAAGAAAATGGGGAGGCATCCAAATCATTCTCAGTGCAGAACGGAGTGAGATACGGATGCGTTCTAGCGCCCACACTCTTCTCTATTCTCTTTGCGGCAATGCTGGTTGATGTATCTAAGAGACTTCGATAAAAGTGTGCGCATCATGTTCCATTCCAGTGGAAGGTTCCTCAACCGGCGGACACTGTAAACCAAAACCAAAAGTGCTTAAAGCCGTTCTTCGAGAATTTCTCTTCGCTACTTGCACACTCGCACAAGGGCATCAAACGCATCAGTTTTCTGTGGTGTGCGAACGTCGAACTCTTTGACCTTACTGTTAGCTAAGCAAGACACAGGTTATGTCTCAGCCAACATCATCTCAGGCTTCTGGCGTTCACTACCACCGACTGCCGTCAATAACCAGGAGATTAAGACAGGAGGCAACATCTGCTAGAACTCGGGGAGTACAGTGAGCATCACTGGATCTCTGATGTAGCGCTGCACATTTCCACAGCTAACTCTGCCTTTGAAAGGAAAACCGTGAGTTGTGGCATGAACACAGCATCAGGCTGGCCATAAATATTTCTATACAGAGCAGTATAGTAATCTTGAGCACCCCGCTGTACAGCTGTGAGACCGAGACTAGCTGCTGCTGATACATTCAACAGCTGGAGCGGTTCTACCAAAGATGTTTGTGCAGACTGTGCATAATCACGTGGTGCGATCGATTGTCCATCCATTGAGTTTTATGAAGTGTGACTTGCCACGTGTAGAGTATCCACTCATCGAATCACAGCTGTGTTGGATAAAGACAAGTTGTCCGTGTAGAAGACAACCGCATCCCAAGGATGTTTCCGTTTGTAGAGTTGAAGAAAGGATACCATGATCAGTGAAGGTCACTAAAAGCTGTAGTATCAACACACCATCAAAAGGGAAGACATTGTCTGCAGCAGAGATGGCTGGCGGCAGCAGAGTAGGCAGGACATAATCACATTTCAACAGCACAGAACAGTTGCTATTCAATGGAAGAGGGACCCGAGGGAGCAGAACCCAAGGCCGCAGGAACCCGTCCCATGCAGCGCCTGTAGCAAAAACACGTGCCTCCAGGATCGGTCTTTTGTCCCCATCATCATCATCATCATCATCATCATCATCATTATCATCATCATGTGCCCTGCCGCATGGCGTTGGCGATCATGGCCTTTCATACGAATCTATCCCTTGTCGCTGCAAGTACATCTCCCACCCTCTCTGTCTTCAGCCACCCTGCAAGTCCGTCCAATATTTTCTCCCTGGGTCTACCTGGTGTTCTCTTTCACTCCTGCTTTCCTGTTATCCCCATGAAGAACGTATATGAGGGAATGAAAGACCAGAATGTTTATTCATCCGTCGAATCTGCGGTAGAGGGTCCATTACTATATTTTGTAAGAAAGCTATTCCTCCCTCGAACCCTAAGATCGAACTGGTTCAACATGCACCCACAAGTAAACACTGAGCTAAAACAACAAACAAACAAAAAACAAACACACACACACACACACACACACACACACACACACACACACACACACACACACACACACAATCGAACAAACAACAACAAACAGAAAACTAATAGTAAGTAAACTATAGAAACAACTGTTTCCTCTTCACTTTTTTTAAATCATCTATTCATTTCGTTTTTCTGTATTCTTAATAAGTTCAAATAAAACATTTAAAATAATATGAAATAATAACAATGTGAATAAAGAACACTGCGAGTTATTGAATTTGGATTCACTGTGTGTTTAGATTTCTTTTTTCGATAATCAATATCGTCATAATAATAAATAAGCAGACAATCAACAAGCAAATAGATAAAAAGATGTATAGATAAATAACTCATCAGACCGACTAGCTGGATAGAGAAATTATTAATTAATTCACTAACAGAATAACCGATATCCTCCGGAGGAATTATAGAGTACAGTGAACCGACAAATTCAAACTGACCTTGAATACAGTTGTGTGAATAAATGAAATGAAAATCAAACACAGAAGAAAATAAATATCAGTCTTAAGAGTGACTCAAGAATGTGATGTGCACTACATTTATTATAACAATCAAACCGAAAAAGAAACAGTAGCTCAATATTGGCCATGTGCCACGTAGCAAGAACACAGACCTCATGGCAACCATATTCAAGGAAAAACAGAGGCAAAAAGGAAGAAAGGCAGACCTCCAATCTTATACATGGAGAACATAACCAACATCAGTGGCCTAAATATTCAAGAAGTTATGCACCAAAGTCTAAGACAGAGCGGCCTAGATGGAGTTGGTGGTGTCAAAGAGTGCAGCGGCCAACACTGAACCCGGTGACGCCGACATGTGAGACAGGTGAGACAGGTGAGGTGTCATTCGAAAGCCTGAGATCTCTTTCACTTTTTCTAATCATTGCATTGTTTATCCACACTGTGCAGGCGTTTTTATGCTGCCCAGTCTGCATATTCCGTCTTCTGTGAGTGTGCATGATGGATGTTTTCCTGTTTCCACAAACCATCGAACACTGACAGGGCTTACAGGGTCGTTGATATTGTTGTTATTGTTATCTAAAGCCCAGCAGACTGCGCAGAACCATATCAGGGCTACAACCATTCAAAACATACACACTATTTCAACAGGAAAAAGAAAAGAAAATCACGCACACACACCAATGCACTCGCGCACACAATACAAGGAAACGCCCCCGGCGCCGACCACTCTGTCGAATTTATCGCACATGGGGATTTAAAAAACAAACCTGAATATAAATGTAAATACAAACAAGGACACCAAAACATACATAAAAACGGGCCTAAATTACCTAAAATGGCTTCCGCATATCTCACTTTACTTGAGCCAAAAATGCACTCAACACATATATACAATTAAGAATCATAAGCGAAAGCATGCAATATTTCATCGAACACACACAGGCGAATGGACCAGCAAGGCAGGACATAACAAGAAGAAATGACAGAAAGCAAAGGAACAAGGCAGAAACAAAGAGAGTGACAGAAAAGTGGAAATTTCTAGCACAGAATTTCCAGAGGGTGGGGGATACTATTTATACTGAAAGAGCCCCCGGCATTTCCACTGAGGGTGGCTTACAGCATCACAACGTGCCAACTTGATATTCTGTGAACATACAACACAGGGTTCACAGATCTGCACACGTGTTGACAAGGGAGATCGGAAAAAGTCTTCATCTTTTAACACTTTCACTCCCGCAGCCTGTCTACAAGCTGCAAAAGCTTAACCCTCTCTTTCCCTCACCCTATCCACAGCTTCCTGCAGGAAGCTGGTGGATAGGGTAAGGGAAAGAGAGGGTTAAGTTTTTTGCTTCGCTATCACGGCTGACAATGTCAGGATGCTGGTGGACAGAGTGAGGGAGTCCAAGGGTTAAACACCAAGCGCTACGCAGGCAGATTAGAACACAGTTTCAAGTCTGACGTCCTCACCAAAGTTGTGAATCGCACCCGTCTGTGTGGTGGATCTGATCGCAGGGAGAGCGATTTGTGTACTACGGGAGATAACCAGCGAAAATCTCTTAGGGGAGACTACATGAATGGTCTACCTTTACAATGACACTGTTCAATTTTGGAGTTAGGTCAGCGTCCACGTTCGCTCAATGTTTTACAAAGCGTTCACGAACAGTTTGTTCAGAAATATTATCAATTTTTTTTTTCGGAAGTTATAAATAAAAACAATCTTAAGGCAGCCCGTGTGATAAACAAGTGCTCACTTGGGGAATCAGTGATGATCATCACACGAATGCAATCTTTTTCTTTTTCTTTCTTTCTTTCTTTAACTGATTGATTGGTTGATTGATTGACGTGATTTATTCATTTATTCATTCATCTTTTCGTTTACTTATTGTTCAGTTTAAGTCACAGACTAACAAATAAAGTCTGCTATATTTGGAGGGAGATTTCATTAGCACATTTTTTTTTTGTCCTGCAGACTGACCTAGTACTAGCCAGTGGCATAATTGAGGCATTGTGTACTACCGTATGGAATTCTGAACAGCAAAGAACAGCTGTCACCGGTCCCAGCATTGCAAAGTAGTTTAAAGTATAACGATCTGTTGTGCGTACTGATAAGAAACTTTGAGATGTGTATGTGTGTTTTTCTAGTACTCGCTGGCCTTCTGTTGATGCTGTTTAAAATGCAGGTGTGTCAGGGTTATGAAATCAGAGAGCGAGTTTGAAGCAGACAGGGAAAGACATGGACACTCTCGCAAAAAGAGCTTTGTTCTTCCTTTTCTTGTGCGCTGTTAAAGGTAGGTAACATATGAGGTTTCGGTTGTTTGTTGCTTTGCCGTTTGTTTGTTCACGGATTAGTTTTGTTCGTTAGTTAGTTTGTTTTGCTCGCGTTCCGATTTCTCTCGGATGCGTGTATGTTCGTTTTTTGTTTGTTTGTTTGTTTGTTTGTATGTTTGTTTGTTTGTTTGTTTGCTTGTTTTTTGTTCATGCAGGCGGTATGTTGCTACGCAGTCTGCATACGCTGTCTTCAGTATGCGTGCATGCTGGGTGTTCGCATGTTTCTATCGCAGAAATGACTCATGTAGAAACAGGCCCATACACGTACTTCAGTCTGAGCCAAGATGTTGACAATGTCTGGCAAGGCAAACTAGCCTGTAGTGAAAGATTAGGATTAATCAACGTACAACCCCTCAAGTAGAAACAGGCCCTTACCGGTACTTCAGTGTACTCCAGCATCGGGCAGCACAGCCGTTCTCACACTTATGTAGACTGTAAACAAGACAGTTAACCAATAGAGCTATCTGTAAACGCAGCTCTGCTGGGACCTTTTCAAAGATCGCCCCAGTGAAAGAGAGCGGTCCATTGTTTCAGTGGACAGGGTCTGGCCTGTGCTTGTCCATGTCAACCCCTCCTTCATGCATCCATTGGTAGAAGAACTTTCTCGAAAAGTCGTCTTAAGATAGGTGGGGTCAGAGCCCCAGCGTGTTCTGATCCACGCTCTATAATTGAAAAGAGAATACAGACCCAAGGAGAACACAGACCCACAGAGAATACAGACTCACAGAGAAGACAGACACAGAGAGAAGACAGACACAGAGAGACAGAACGGTCAGTCAGTCACAGCTGTGTTAGGAGATGGGCCACTCAACTTGGCAGAGGTGCTGAGCCTTTGCCAGAAACATGTAGTCAAGGTACGTTGATATTTTATTTCAATGGAGGGTTTAGGGCTGATAGGCAAAGAAGTAGGATTGCTTTAGGACGTAGGCAAATGAAAATAAGAGGATGAATGATTATGCTTTCAGTTGAATATGTTTAATTAAAGAAACTGTATTGAATTGTAATGGTGTGTATGGACTGATTTTGAAACTTATTGCTAGTATGCTTAGTGCGCTTCTACTCGTCTCTCTCCTTCCTTCTCGTCGTTGTGTGTGATCTCTATATAGAAAAGAAATTCCACCTGAACATCCCCCAATTCTAACAACATCGCCCAAAATCCATCCCGTGACAGATGGTGGAGAAAGCAATCCCCCCGTGATATTTCGATAGGTAACC
>CM060314.1:95706394-95711394 GCA_030674185.1 Monoplex corrugatus | reverse complement strand
TCCCCACCTTCTGGAAATTATGAGCTAGAAATTTTCTCTTTTCTGTCACTCTCTTGATTTCTTCCTTTCTCCTTTGCTTTCTATCATTTCTTCCTATCAGTTTCTGCCTTGCTGGTCTATTCACCTGTGTGTGTGTTCGATAAAGTCTTACGTATTTTCTCTTAGGATTGATAACTGGGTACATATATTCAGTGCATTTTTGGCTCTAGGGAAATGAGATACGGGGAAGCAATTTTAGGTAATTTAGTTCTTATATATGTTTTAGTATCCTTAGTCATGTTTAAATTTGTATTCAGGTGTGTTCTTTAAATCCTCTGTGCGGTAAACTGGACGGAGTGGTCAACGCCAGGGGCATGTCCTTAGTTTATTTAAATGCGCGATTGCATTGATATGTGTACTTAACACTTCTCTTCAAACTGAAACTGTCCCAGATTCTTTCAAGTCTGCTATTGTTCACCCTCTCCTCAAGAAATACAATTTAGACCCAAATGAACTGAAAAATTACCGGCCTATCTCTAATCTCTCTTTCTTGTCAAAACTCCTTGAAAAAGTTGTCCTCAACCAGCTGAACTCTCACCTATCTGCCAACAATCTCCTTAATCCTTTCCAGTCAGCCTACCGCCAGTGCCATAGCACTGAAACTACCCTACTACACATTCTCAACAATCTCCTCCTTGCAACTGATACTGGCAAAGTCTCTCTCCTCACACTCCTTGGTCTGTCTGCAGCCTTTGATACCATTGACCATGGTATTCTCCTTTCTAGACTTCATCATACTTTTGGCATCTCTGACATTGCTCTCTCCTGGTTCACTTCATATCTATCAAACAGAAAACAAACTGTTCTCATCAATGGCACTTACTCTCAACCTGCATACCTGACCTGTGGTGTTCCACAAGGATCTGTCCTTGGCCCTATTCTTTTCACTCTTTACACCTCCCCCTGTCCACCATCATCAACTCCCACTCTATAAAAACACCACTTCTATGCTGATGGCACCCAACTTCAAGACAGTGACTCACCTGACAATATACAGCGCTTCTTGACTCGCACCACTGAGTGTTACTCGGACATTAAGAACTGGATGACATACAATAAACTTCAGCTTAACGACGACAAGACAGAAGCTATCCTCATTGGCACCTGTCAGAAACTTTCTCAGCTGCCTCCTCTTTCTCTCCCATTATGTAACACCCTCTCCATGAACAACTTTGTTTCTCAAACTGCCAGATCTTGCTACTATCACCTCCATCGTATAAGCTTGATCAGGAAGTATCTCTCTGTGGAAACAACTGCAAAACTCGTTCTCTCCTTCATAATGTCTCGCACTGACTATTGCAATTCACTCCTGTCTGGTCTTCCTGCCTCCACCATTCACATCCTACAGCGCATTCAAAACAATGCTGCACGCCTTGTACTCAAAAAGAAAAAAGCTGACCACATATCTCTTCTCCTGGCACAACTTCACTGGCTCCCTGTATCAAAGCGCATACAGTACAAACTAGACACCATGTGTTACAAAAGCCTCAATAACGCAGCCTCCGATTACCTGTCAAGCCTACTTGAGATCTATGTTCCCTCACGTACCCTCCGCTCTGCCTCCGATCCTCTGACTTTTCGCTTTCCACGCACTAAGCTCAATACCTATGGTCCACGAGCCTTCTCTGTTTCTGGTCCACTCTCCTGGAACAAACTTCCTCTCTCAGTCCGTCAGCAACCTACTTTTGTCTCCTTCAAGTCCGCTCTCAAAACTCACCTTTTCTCCTCTGCATAAAATCCTGACCTCACTCAACCCCCTCTGCAGCCTGTCTCCACTCGGAGGGGAATCACATTGTAATATATAATTGTATATAATATGCTCTCTATAATTTTCCATTGCTTTTATTCTTTCTCCCCATTTATAGCCATGCGTTGTGTGTGTGTGTGTGTGTGTGTGTGTGTGTGTGTGTGTGTGTGTGTGTGTGTGTGTGTGTGCCTGCGTGCGTATGTGTCTGTTTCAGCGCTTAGATTTGATTTTATCAAGATTTTGCGCTATATAAATATTGTAATTATTAAATTATTATTAATTATCTTTTCCTTTTTATTTCCTGTTGAAGTATTGTGTATGTTTTGAAACGGTTACAAGCCCTGATATGGCTCTTCACAGTCGGTTGGGCTCTAAACAAAAAATATAGGTGCGTACATCCCATGACCGCAGGACAAAAGTGGCCAGTCAGCATTATGCCTCATCAACACCTCCACACTGACGGGCTCAGGATGACACTGAAAACTCGCAGTTCGGGATTTTGAGATTTTGTTCAAGAGGGATTCTCCACAACCGAACATTTCCATATGCGCTTCACTCATATTTACCAGTAATTATCTGGCAGACTCCCTGACTGAGCGCAGAATCCTATGCAGCTGGGAAGGTTTTGAAATGGGGATGGAAAGTAGGAGATGGAGGGATGGTGCTTAATGACACACTAAACTGACAACATATAGAATGATTGGAGAATGAAGATGGGCTGTGAACAGTCCGGTGTGTATACTGCAGGCTAAGAATGACCTCCAGATATCAGACGTTGAATCCATGGCTGTGTCAACAAAGTTACACATGCCGCTAGGAACACGCCGCCGCGTACAGATTCTATGAATTAAATGTTAAATCCAAGAAAGAATAGACATTGTTTTAATACAGTGGGGAGAATATGGGGGAGGTTCAGTTCATTCAGTTCATATCGCTTATAGCCCAGCCGACTACTAGTGCCACATCAGGGTTCACACCATGTAAAAAAATAAATCCGTTTAAAATAAAAGACAACAGTTAAAAACCATGCTCGCCGTTAACCTTGCAAATCTAAAATGCGATTAAAGAAAAAACAGACGTAAAATCACATCAGGTGAAATCTATTGATCTTTTGTAAAAACTGGAAAATTGCATCAGGAGGGACGTCTCGGAAGAGGTTCTTTAAGGAGTCCGCCGTGTAGTGCTTTTGTCTCACATCGTATAAATCCTAGCAAATATGGGGGAGGTGTTGCGAACGAAAGATATGCAACGATAATCGAAATGATAATATGGAACTCGACGGGAACGGTGACGATCATGACAATTACGACATCGGCGACGACGCGTTGATGATGATGATGATAACGACGACGACGACAACGACAACGATGATGGAAGTCATTGTGAAGATGAGGATGGCTATGGTTGATAATGATTACGACGACAGCGGCGGTGATGATAACCACGATAACAACATCGAAAACAGCGAGGGTGATGGTAGTGGTGGTGGTGGTGGTGGTGGTGGTGGTGGTGGTGGTGGTGGTGGTGATAATGGTTGTGATCATGACGACAACGACAACTACAACAATGATAACTACGACGATGACGACACCTAAGAAGAAGAAGAAGATGATGAGACGACGACGACGATAATGATACTAATGACGATGACGACAAAGTTGATGATGACGACGACGATGGCGACGTCGATGTTAACTGGGGAAGAAGATGGACGTTATTGGGAAACGATGCTGTTGTTGTGGACATGAGTGTAGTGATGACTGATACATTGAAGATGGTTTCCGCCTACAACGACACAGAACAGCCAGAACAACGACGAAGACGGTACCTTGACGACAGTAGCAAAAAAAAAAGAAGAAGATGATGATGATGATGATGACGATGATGATGATGATGATGGTGGTGGTGGTGATGATGGTGATGATGATGTCGACGACGATGACGACAAGGTGGTGATGATAAAAACTATAATGATGACGACGACGACGGTGATAATGATAGAGAAAAACATGATGTTGATGACGTAACAATGGTTGTGATGACTGTGCTTGTTGCCCTTGGTGATTATAATTATGACGGTGAAGATGATGACGTTGTTGTCGATGATAACGGTAATGACGATGTCAGTGACGTTTTTAGAGATGATGATGATGATGATGATGACGACGACAACGACGACGACGAGGACGACGAGGACGATGATGATTGACGATGATAATGCTGACAACAACGACGACAACGATTTAGATAATGATGGTATTGTTGTTGCTGCTGCTGATGACGATAAAGGTAGCCTGCGACACGTTGGGTGCTCATCTTGTTACCGTAGAGTCAGAAGACGAAAACCACTTCCTGGGGGGTCTGATCCGTTCACACGGAGGTAAGTGCTTGTCTGTCTGTCTGTCTGTCTGTCTTTGTCTCTCTGCCCTGTCCGTGGTTGTCCATGTCTATCCCTCCTCACCACCAGCCCGATCTCTCCCTATTTCTCTCTCTCTGTCTCTCTTACTCTCTTTCTCTCTCTTTCTCTTTCTCTCTCTTTCTCTTTCAATCTCTTTCTCTCTCTCTCTTTTTCTGTCTCTCTCTTTCTCTTTCAATCTCTTTCTCTCTCTCTCTCTCTCTTTTTCTGTCTCTCTCTTTCTCTCTCTCTCTCTCTTTCTCTTTCAATCTCTTTCTCTTTCTCTCTCTTTCTCTTTCAATCTCTTTCTCTCTCTCTTTTTTTCTGTCTCTCTCTTTCTCTCTCTCTCTCTCTCTTTCTCTTTCAATCTCTTTCTCTTTCTCTCTCTTTCTCTTTCAATCTCTTTCTCTCTCTCTCTCTTTTTTCTGTCTCTCTCTTTCTCTCTTTCTCTTTCTCTCTTTCTCTTCTCTCTCTCTCTCTGTCACCCTGTCTTTTCTCTCTCTCTCTTTCTGTCACTTTCTCTTTTCTCTCTCTCTCTTCTCTCTCTCTCTCTCTGCCTCCCCCCTCTCTCTCCCCCTCTCTTTCTCTCTCCCCCCTCTCTTTCTCTCTCACCCCTCTCTCTGAAACGTAGCGATGTTTATGTTCTATGCTTTAAAGCTTGAAGATGAGGTAATAATCTGAAATCTTTTTCGAACATGCCTACCACAAAAGGGACGGTGAATGAAAAGTACTGTGTAAATCTATAACGTTTTCCCATCCCCCACAATCCCTGATTTGTGTATGGGTCGGTAGCCTTCACAATAAACCACGTATTACAGA
>CM060314.1:95686394-95701394 GCA_030674185.1 Monoplex corrugatus | reverse complement strand
TTGTATGGAATGTGCGCTATACAAATAATCATTATTATTATTATTATTATTATTATTATTATTATTTGGTCATCTGTTAGCTTTACTCGCAAATATCATTCATCGAGCAGGTTTTGGGGGATGTATACACAAAATCATATCTCAACACAGAAATCTCATACAAAACAAGGAAGGAGAGAGACGAGCAGAAATGCATTAACCACGCTAGTCGTGGTTCTCAAAAGCAGTCCAAAAATCGTCGTCGTCGGCCTCTTTACATCTCAGGAGATGATAGTCTGCACCGGGAGGCTGTGGCTGTGCAGGCCGATTCTTGAGTGGCAATCTCTGTCACATCTGCCACAGACAAACTGAGTCGCTATTGTCTGGTTTCTGGAACGTTGCTTGCGAAGAGCCCTTTTCTCATCTGCGCTTTCTGCTCTCCTCCTCTCCGCATTCACAACGCCTTGCTGAACGGCTGTCCTCCACGCTGCCCTGTCTTCCGCCAGAGTCTCCCAAGAGCCTGGGTCAATCCCTGAGCTTCTAAGGTCCCTTTTGCATACGTCTACAAAGCGTAGCTGTGGGCGTCCTGGTGTTTGCTTCCGGTTTGCCAGTTCGCCGTAGAGAACGTCTTTTGGTATGCGTCCATCCTCCATTCGACGCACATGGCCAAGCCAGAGTAGTTGGCGTTGGCTTAGAAGGGCAAAGATGGTCTGTAGGCCCGCACGTCGGAGACCTCTGTGTTGGTCACCTTGTCTTGCCATTGGATGCCGAGGATGCGTCGCAAGCAGCGGAGATGGAAAATGTTGAGCCTCTTTTCTTGGCTGGCGTATGTGGTTCTGGCTTCACTTGAGTAGAGAAGTCCAAAATGGAATAAGAAATACAACGCATTTATTCAATTTAACTACCTTCAGCATAAAACGTAATTCACCATTCTTACTACCTAAAAGGCCCTGACAGCTGTAAACCTTAAGATGCACTAATGAATCTTCTCCAGCTTACAGTTATTAAGATAATGCAACGGAAGTTAAAGCTATTTGATCATCTATACGTGATGATTGATCAGCGTCTAAGCTGACTTCGAAAATTCCATTATTGTGTCCAGGTGTGATACTGTATCTGTGAGTGCTATGGAGAAAGAAGTTAAACGTGAATAAACACTGGCTAGAACCTGTCCACTGAGAAGATGGATCTTTCCCTTTCACTACAGCGATGTTCGAAAACAACCCAATAAAGTGGTGTGTGTTATGGCTTTACCGTTCAGATGTCTCTTTTTACAGTCTAATATACACGTGGTATAAACACACTGCCAGATATTGGTAAACTCTTAAGTCTTCAGTCAACAGACACTGCCATCATTTCTTTCAGATTACATACAGAGTACAGGTATGGACCTGTTTTTACCTGAGAAGTTCCTTATAATACTATAGTATTTAACCCTTTGACTCCCGCATCGTATCCACCAACTGCAAAAACTTAACCCATTGACTCCCTCATCCTATCCACCAGCTTCCTGTGAAAAGCTGGTGGATAGGGTGAGGGAGTCAAAGGGTTACATTTCTTCCTTGCTAGTATGGTTGACAATGTAGGGTGCTGGTGGACAGGCCGCAGGAGTGAAAGGGTTAAGTGATAAAACGTTTCGAAGTTTAAAGTGTGACGTTTCTCTTTTAATCCCCTAAATAATTTTCTGTCTGTTGCAGAAACGGCGGCAGTGAAATTATCGGATGAAGGAAAGGGTATCCCAAGCTCAAAAGACAGCACCATAGTCTTACATAGTGATGAATATGCTCAGTGTCTATCTAAGCTATAGCGTCATTACATGTGTAGATACACATATAACATGCACGGCACGTGTGTACTCCCCTCCTACACATTCATATTTTTTTTTTTTTAAACCCCTCATCCTGCGATCAGAAACACCCAAATCACAAACATATACACAATCCTTGTAACGTGGCACGTCCCAACGAAAAGCAGGTTATTCTTTCTTTCTCTCTTTCTTCTTCTTCCTTTTTTTCTTTTTCTTCTTTTTTTTCTTTTTCTTCTTTTTTTCTTCTTCTTCTTTTTCTTCTTCTTTTCTTCTTCTTCTTCTTCTTCTTCTTCTTCTTCTTCTTCTTCTTCTTCGCAATTCTTCTTCGCATTCTTCTTCGCAATTCTTTCGCAATTCTTCTTCCTTCTTCGCAATTTCTTCTTCCGCAATTCTTCTTCTTGCAATTCTTCTTCTTTTGCAATTCTTCTTCTTCGCAATTCTTTTCTTCTTCGCAATTCTTCTTCTTCTTCTTCTTCTTCGCAATTCTTCTTCTTCTTCGCAATTCTTCTTCTTCGCTTCTTCTTCTTCGCAATTCTTCTTCTTCTTCGCAATTCTTCTTCGCAATTCTTCTTCGCAATTCTTCTTTTTCTTCTTCCTCCTCCTCTTTTTCTTCTTGATTTTTTTTGGTCTATATCTCAATGAATTTACCGTGTGAAATTCAGGCTGCTCTCTTCGGAGACAGTACGCGCCGCCGCACAGCGCCACCCAATTTTTTTAGTACGTGTGTAATTTTGTTTTCTGTGTATGTGGATTTGTCTATAGAAAATAGACAAAACGATCCTTTAATGAAGTGGAATCTTTAACCCTTTGACTGCTGCACTCTATCTACGGACTGCAAAAATTTAACCCTTTGATTCCCCCACCCTATCCACCAGCTTCCTGACAATGCAGGATACTGGCGGACGGGGTGCAGAATATAAAGAGTTAATATATATTGAGCGCGCGCTGTACTTGGGATATTGGTTTCTCGTCTCATCCAGAAAAAACTAACCCCAAGACCATCACTCAAGGTTTACTGGAGTGGGGGGGGGGGGGGGAGAAAAATAATTCTTGTCTGATCCAAGTTTCGAACCCAGGCTTTCTGGCATCCTGAGCAGTTGCTTTAACCACTAGCCCTCACACAGGTGCTGCCTCTGGACACTTTATTTCTTTTATGCTACTGATTCGTCACTTTATGTCTGAGTGAACATGAAATCGAATGAAATAAACCCCAACACGAATTCAGCTCTTTTGTTTGCATAGTCTTAACGTGGCCCGCATGTGTGTGTGTGTGTGTGTGTGTGTGTGTGTGTGTGTGTGTGTGTGTGTGTGTGTGTGTGTGTGTGTGTGTGTGTTTGTGTGTGTGTGTGTGTGTTGTTGTGTGTGTTGTTGTGTGTGTGTGTTGTGTGTGTGTTGTGTCCGTGTGTGTGTGTGTGTGTGTGTGTGTGTGTGTGTGTGTGTGTGTGTGTGTGTGTGTGTGTGTGTGTATGTGTGTGTGTTGTGAGTGTGTGTGTGTGTTTGTATGTATGTGTGTGTGTGTGTGTGTGTGTGTGTGTGTATGTGTGTGTGTGTTGTGAGTGTGTGTGTGTTTGTATGTGTGTGTGTGTTTGTATGTGTTGTGTGTGTTGTGTGTGTGTGTGTGTGTGGTGTGTGTGTGTGTGTGTGTGTGTGTGTGTGTGTGTTTGTAAATGTGTCCGTGTGTGTACATGTGTATGTCTGTGTGTACGTGCGTGTGTATCCGTGTGTGTCTGTGTATGTGTGTATGTATGTATGTGCATGTGTGAGTGTATGTATGCGTGTGTGCGTGTGCATGTTGTGTATGTGTTTGCACCGTGTGTGTGTGTGTACGCGTGCGTGTGTTTTTCATGCATACGTTGATGCATGTTCACGATACTTCAGCTATACCTTTACATTGGTCATCTCGGTCCCTTCACATGTTGTCAAATCGAAGGGATTCGACAGAAACAATCCTAATCCGGTCGCTTTCAGGCCACTCACCAGAGAAGACTACGTTGTTGTCCGGTCACTTCGAGGGAAATCACTTGCACGTATGCTGATCAGCACATATGTCCCCAAAATGGATTACGATTGCCTATGCATCAGGGTATAACAACAACAACAACAATAACAACAAAATAAACAAACAAGTAAACAAAAAGAAACCGCCATACATTGGAGAGCATGCAGGAGTCAGAAACCATTAATACAGATGCACAAGACAAAGATCAGTGTTCTTAAGACACTACTCACTAACACCCTACTGATAATATTCACAGAGATCCTATTCTACTTTACATAGGTCAGAAATTACCATAGGTCCACTCGCTCAGTCGGAAAACGAGATCCTGCGTTAGCATTTGTGAACTTCGTGGCTGACAAACTGGCTTTGTGAAAAAACGAAAAACAAGCAAACAAAACTTTACAAAACTGTATTTCTACAGTACTGAACATATAGGCCATTTTATGAGGAAGGGGGATTTGGAGCACCTGGTCACAACGGGAAAACTGGAGGGAAAGAGAGCACCAGGTAGACCCAGGGAGAGAATGCTGGACGGACTTGCAGAATGGCTGAGGATGAAGAGGGTGGGGGAGATGCTGGGGGCAACGAGAGATAGAGATGGTTGGAAGTCCATGGTCGCCAACGCCATGCGGCAGGGCACCTGATGATGATGATGATGATGAACATACAGTGTAAATGTTCATCCAGTCAGTGACTTTTTTCTTGTCTTATTTTCGACCCACCTTAATGGCCACAGGCTCTCGGGCAATTTTTACAATGCTATAATGATGACGAGGTTTGGGATGATAATCATGATGCTATGGCGTTCTACACTATGTAGGACTGAGTCTGTGTGATAGAGCTGTACATGGACTTTACGCTTACTATCATAATATATCCTGGTGTCAACCATGGCCGAGAGAGACAGAGAGAGAGAGAGAAAGAGAAAGAGAGAGAGAGAGAGAGAGAGAGTGCGTGTGTGTGTATGTGTGTGTGTGTTGTGTGTGTGTGTGTGTGTGTGTGTGTGTGTGTGTGTGTGTGTGTGTGTGAGTGTGAGTGTGGTTGTGTGTATGTGTTTTTTTGCGAGCGTGTGTGTCTGCGTATTTGTGTGTGTGTGTGGTGAGTGAGTGTGTGTGTGTGTGTGTGTGTGTGTGTGTGTGTGTGTGTGTGTGTGTGTGTGTGTGTGTGTGTGTGTGTGTGTAGGTGTGTGTGTGTAAGCACGCGGGTGTGTTCGTGTGTATATATGTAGGCATATATGTATGTTACACTAGATTATTATCTATATTGCTGTATTTACAAACTGACTTGTGTAACTTTTCACTATGTCAGCAAGACATTTATGTTTTCCTGACACTACAAGGCTTTTGTAATGACAGTATGTAGCCTACGTCAGTATGTGTGTATGCGTATATCTAGGAGTAGGAAATGCGTGCAGTGTATTGATAAATATGTGAATGAGTGTGTTGTTACACGTGCCTGTACATGCGTCTGCGCGTATGTGTGCGTTTGCCAGTGTGAGTGTGTGTGCTCGAACGTGTGCTAGTGAGTGCGTGAATAGGTATATATTCTGATTCAGGAAGATGTCCCAGTGACATTATCAGTGACAGATGACCTCTAGACAGAGGCAGATTATCAGTGACAGTTGAACTGTAGATAAGACAAAAAGCAGAACACGTGGCGCACAGACTCTGAAGAAACCGAAGAAAATCTGTCCCCAGTTCCATTGTCAACATGGCTCCTCGACTGCCAGCATTTCGCTATACGTCTTGATCGGGATTGTCATAGGTAATAATTGTGTTTGTTATTTGTCTCTCTGTCTGTCTGTCTGTCTCTCTGTCTGTCTGTCTTTAGCCATTTTTTTTTGTCTCATCAGATCAGCTAAACCACAGGCATGAAATAAGTGGAAACAAAACAAATGTTCAATACAGTATCTAAACAGACAGACACCAAACAGGCCAGGCACAGTCCTGTCTCCTCAGAATCATTTATCTCTCTGATCATCAAATTCAAAATCACAGTTCACCAAGAATTTCTTTTAACACAGTTTATTTTTTACAAGTACGGTCACACCACAACTACTTTTAACAGTTTACTTTTTACAAGTACAGTCACACCACAACTACTTTTAACACAGTGTATTTTTTACAAGTACAGTCACACCACAACTTTTAACACAGTTTATTTTTTACAAGTACAGTCACACCACTACTTTTAACACAGTTTATTTTTTACAAGTACAGTCACACCACAACTACTTTTAACACAGTTTATTTTTTACAAGTACAGTCACACCACAACTACTTTTAACACAGTTTATTTTTTACAAGTACAGTCACACCACAACTACTTTAAACACAGTGTAATTTTTACAAGTACAGTCACACCACAACTACTTTTAACACAGTTTATTTTTTACAAGTACAGTCACACCACAACTACTTTTAACACAGTTTATTTTTTACAAGTACAGTCACACCACAACTACTTTTAACACAGTTTACTTTTTACAAGAACAGTCACACCACAACTACTTTTAACACAGTTTATTTTTTTACAAGAACAGTCACACAACTACTTTTAACACAGTTTATTTTTTACAAGTACGGTCACACCACAACTACTTTTAACACAGTTTATTTTTTACAAGTACAGTCACACCACAACTACTTTTAACACAGTTTATTTTTTACAAGAACAGTCACACAACTACTTTTAACACAGTTTATTTTTTACAAGAACGGTCACACCACAACTACTTTTAACACAGTTTATTTTTTACAAGTACAGTCACACTACTACTTTTAACACAGTTTATTTTTTACAAGAACAGTCACACCACAACTACTTTTAACACAGTTTATTTTTTACAAGAACAGTCACACCACAACTACTTTTAACACAGTTTATTTTTTACAAGTACAGTCACACTACTACTTTTAACACAGTGTATTTTTTACAAGTACAGTCACACCACAACTACTTTTAACACAGTGTATTTTTTACAAGTACAGTCACACCACAACTACTTTTAACACAGTTTATTTTTTACAAGTACAGTCACACCACTACTTTTAACACAGTTTACTTTTTACAAGTACGGTCACACCACAACTACTTTTAACAGTTTGCTTTTTACAATACGGTCACACCACAAGTACTTTTAACACTGTAATTTTTACAAGTACGGTCACACCACAAAGTGCTTAATCTCCATTTTTATCGTGATTATGCACCACATAATCTGAAATCATCATACATAGAAGCACAGGAACAACAAAAGCCATTTGCTTGTCTGTGACACAAACACATAACCAAACAAATCCCAAACACACACAGAGATTTGTCAGCCACATGACCGTTTATGAAGTGTAAACATAATCCTCACATAGTTAAAGTAGTGTAAACATAATCCTCACATAGTTAAAGTAGTGTAAACATAATCCTCACATAGTTAAAGTAGTGTAAACATAATCCTCACATAGTTAAAGTAGTGTAAACATAATCCTCACATAGTTAAAGTAGTGTAAACATAATCCTCACATAGTTAAAGTAGTGTAAACATAATCCTCACATAGTTAAAGTAGTGTAAACATAATCCTCACATAGTTAAAGTAGTGTAAACATAATCCTCACATAGTTAAAGTAGTGTAAACATAATCCTCACATAGTTAAAGTAGTGTAAACATAATCCTCACATAGTTAAAGTAGTGTAAACATAATCCTCACATAGTTAAAGTAGTGTAAACATAATCCTCACATAGTTAAAGTAGTGTAAACATAATCCTGACATAGTTAAAGTAGTGTAAACATAATCTTCACATAGTTAAAGTAGTGTAAACATAATCCTCACATAGTTAAAGTAGTGTAAACATAATCCTCACATAGTTAAAGTAGTGTAAACATAATCCTCACATAGTTAAAGTAGTGTAAACATAATCCTCACATAGTTAAAGTAGTGTAAACATAATCCTGACATAGTTAAAGTAGTGTAAACATAATCCTGACATAGTTAAAGTAGTGTAAACATAATCTTCACATAGTTAAAGTAGTGTAAACATAATCTTCACATAGTTAAAGTAGTGTAAACATAATCCTGACATAGTTAAAGTAGTGTAAACATAATCCTCACATAGTTAAAGTAGTGTAAACATAATCCTGACATAGTTAAAGTAGTGTAACATAATCCTCACATAGTTAAAGTAGTGTAAACATAATCCTCACATAGTTAAAGTAGTGTAAACATAATCTTCACATAGTTAAAGTAGTGTAAACATAATCCTCACATAGTTAAAGTAGTTGTAAACATAATCCTCACATAGTTAAAGTAGTGTAAACATAATCCTCACATAGTTAAAGTAGTGTAAACATAATCTTCACATAGTTAAAGTAGTGTAAACATAATCCTCACATAGTTAAAGTAGTGTAAACATAATCCTGACATAGTTAAAGTAGTGTAAACATAATCCTCACATAGTTAAAGTAGTGTAAACATAATCCTCACATAGTTAAAGTAGTGTAAACATAATCCTCACATAGTTAAAGTAGTGTAAACATAATCCTGACATAGTTAAAGTAGTGTAAACATAATCTTCACATAGTTAAAGTAGTGTAAACATAATCCTGACATAGTTAAAGTAGTGTAAACATAATCTTCACATAGTTAAAGTAGTGTAAACATAATCTTCACATAGTTAAAGTAGTGTAAACATAATCCTCACATAGTTAAAGTAGTGTAAACATAATCCTCACATAGTTAAAGTAGTGTAAACATAATCCTCACATAGTTAAAGTAGTGTAAACATAATCTTCACATAGTTAAAGTAGTGTAAACATAATCCTCACATAGTTAAAGTAGTGTAAACATAATCCTCACATAGTTAAAGTAGTGTAAACATAATCCTCACATAGTTAAAGTAGTGTAAACATAATCCTCACATAGTTAAAGTAGTGTAAACATAATCTTCACATAGTTAAAGTAGTGTAAACATAATCCTCACATAGTTAAAGTAGTGTAAACATAATCTTCACATAGTTAAAGTAGTGTAAACATAATCCTCACATAGTTAAAGTAAGTAATGTGATTGTATATTTGATCAACTTATGGATCTTGTCTTTTGTTAAGTTTGCCGATTTGACGTACTTCGTTTAGAAATGGTTTTCATGGCAATTTTGTACAAATCCGTTATTGGTATATTGACTGGGTGACGGTAAGGGCGCGATGTGATACTACGTTAACAAGTCGTATAAACTGTATATCGGATTTGTTGCAAAATGACGTTTGTACCCCTGTTTTATTTTCTCACTGTATCCGCAAATTGACTTTAGAAATCAATCATTCGGGAGACACAGTGCAACACTAATGAATGCTTTTTTTAATTTTCTTTTTCTTTTGGCTGATGATGTTGTGTTGGTCTCTGAGACAGTTGTAGTTTACAAACATATTTAAACAGTTTGCGAAAAGCACATTATTCAGCTGATTCAAATAATGACAGAAAATAATAGCGTTATGATTAGAAAAGGAGAATGATTTGGCGCTATTGAAAGATGGACATATCACGGAATTTTACCGAGCTGGTAAATGTTAGCAAACTTTACATTTCTGTTTTTGTTTGTTGTGTTTTCCTTTTTTTCCTCTGTCGAGCTTCACGCTTGCATGTATCGAGCTTCGTGTTGTGAGGAGACCATC
The DNA here is from genome assembly GCA_030674185.1 of Monoplex corrugatus. Lineage (NCBI taxonomy): Eukaryota > Metazoa > Mollusca > Gastropoda > Littorinimorpha > Ranellidae > Monoplex > Monoplex corrugatus. The sequence continues at coordinate 95,691,944 of CM060314.1, read as the reverse complement.
AATGTTAACAACAGTGATTCCCTCACAATCTCTTTGAATTTATTGGATTGTCCAGCTCATTGTAAAGTATTGGACTGAAATATGGTGTTTTGATAAAGCTGCTGCTCTAACATTCTTTGGGAGTATCATTACAAACATCGAATAATTACTTTATGATGAGACAAATAGATACCCTCTGTGTTTACGTTTTGCTGTCAGATGTATCAGATACAGGTCAAAACATACGTAAATGAAAAAAAAAATAGACTGCCTTGTGAAATGCATATCATGCTGTTTGAGCAAAATGCAAAAGGCGACAAAACTGGGCACTAAAGTAAAACTGAAATCATTCAGTTACGCATTTGGTTGTGTGGTTGAATAAGCGTGTTACGGGATGTAGACTGATTTTTCAATGTCTTTCGTCTAACACTTATTGACTGCAGATGGCAGAGCTGGAATACTCAAGTACAATATAGTTGTAGATTTGATTTTTTTTATAGAATGTGTAACCTCTTACATTGTACACCTCTCTATTCACTACTGCAGACTGATAGATACTTGAAACGTATTGTAACAAGGTTTCGGTTTCGTGTCTGAGATACGTTTGAATATTATTATCGTTACATACAGTTATGTACTCATGTCAGAGATACGTTTGAATATTATTATCGTTACATACAGTTATGTACTCATGTCTGAGATACGTTTGAATATTATTATCGTTACATACAGTTATGTACTCATGTCTGAGATACGTTTGAATATTATTATCGTTACATATAGTTATGCACTCATGTCTGAGATACGTTTGAATATTATTATCGTTACATACAGTTATGTACTCATGTCTGAGATACGTTTGAATATTATTATCGTTACATACAGTTATGTACTCATGTCTGAGATACGTTTGAATATTATTATCGTTACATACAGTTATGTACTTATTAACTGTTGTGTCCTTTATGCAAAGAAACACAAGAAGAAAAAAAGTTCATTTTATACCTGCGTGTCCAGTGTTAAAAGATGCCACACAACAATTATTACCACAAAAAGTATTTTAGGAATCATTGTTTATTTATGTCTCCTTCACTAATATCATTAATCAACCAAGAAATCCTTAAACTTAAAGGTTTTTAAGATACGGATGGTTGTTAGAATAATGTGTGAATGTGTAATATTGATGCTTTCGTGTTATCCACTGTTGATAAACCGTGATCTCTATGAATAAACCATCTGAATATACATGTATACTTCCATCTCCCTCTTACACACACTCACTCAAGAGCAACATTTTCATTTACGTTAAGTTTTATTTATTTTGTTTGGATTGAGTGTTTGTCTTTGCTACATCTTATTTTGTGTTGTTTTGTCACACGTACATAAGCCACAACAGATACGGCCATGTACCAATATCCATACAGTTCGAAGATAAGGGAGATTCTTACACTGGCCAGTCTGCTAATATCTATATCACTGGAAATACAGGCAGATTCTTACACTGGCCAGTCTGCTAATATCTATATCACGCCATTGGTGGATACAACCACAGTCATAATTTGGGTTGTGTGCTTGTATTCACGCCATTGGTAGATACAACCACAGTCATAATTTGGGTTGTGTGCTTGTATTCACGCCATTGGTAGATACAACCACAGTCATAATTTGGGTTGTGTGCTTGTATTCACGCCATTGGTAGATACAACCACAGTTATAATTTGGGTTGTGTGCTTGTATTCACGCCATTGGTAGATACAACCACAGTCATAATTTGGGTTGTGTGCTTGTATTCACGCCATTGGTAGATACAACCACAGTCATAATTTGGGTTGTGTGCTTGTATTCACTCCATTGGTAGATACAACCACAGTCATAATTTGGGTTGTGTGCTTGTATTCACTCCATTGGTAGATACAACCACAGTCATAATTTGGGTTGTGTGCTTGTATTCACTCCATTGGTAGATACAACCACAGTCATAATTTGGGTTGTGTGCTTGTATTCACTCCATTGGTGGATACAACCACAGTCATAATTTGGGTTGTGTGCTTGTATTCACTCCATTGGTAGATACAACCACAGTCATAATTTGGGTTGTGTGCTTGTATTCACTCCATTGGTAGATACAACCACAGTCATAATTTGGGTTGTGTGCTTGTATTCACTCCATTGGTAGATACAACCACAGTTATAATTTAGGTTGTGTGCTTGTATTCACTCCATTGGTAGATACAACCACAGTCATAATTTGGGTTGTGTGCTTGTATTCACTCCATTGGTAGATACAACCACAGTCATAATTTGGGTTGTGTGCTTGTATTCACTCCATTGGTAGATACAACCACAGTCATAATTTGGGTTGTGTGCTTGTATTCACGCCATTGGTAGATACAACCACAGTCATAATTTGGGTTGTGTGCGAATATCTGTCTCACTGGAAGATAAAAGCTGATTCTTAATACTGGACAGTACACCAATACCTGTATCATTGAAAGATAATATGGCTGGTTTGGTAATATCTATATAATTGGAAGATGATATGGCTGGTTTGGTAATATCTATATCGTCGGCCTCTTTACATCTCAGGAGATGATAGTCTGCACCAGGAGGCGTTGTGATCATGACGTGCACTTTCTGCTGTGGCTGTGCAGGCCTATTCTTGAGTGGCAATCACTGTTACATCTGCCACATACAAATTGAGTTGCTATTGTCTGGTTTCTAGGATGTTGCTTGCGAAGAGCCCTTTTCTCATCTGCGCTTTCTGCTCTCCTCCTCTCCGCATTCACAACACCTTGCTGAACGGCTGTCCGCCACGCTGCCCTGTCTTCCGCCAGAGTCTCCCAAGAGCCTGGATCAATCCCTGAGTTTCTGAGGTCCCTTTTGCGTGCGTCTACAAAGCGTAGCTGTGGGCGTCCTGGAGTTCGCTTCCGGTTTGCCAGTTCGCCGTAGAGAACGTCTTTAGGTATGCGTCCATCCTCCATTCGACGCACATGGCCAAGCCAGCGTAGTCGGCGTTGGCTTAGAAGGGCAAAGATGGTCTGTAGGCCCGCACGACGGAGGACCTCTGTGTTGGTCACCTTGTCTTGCCATTGGATGCCGAGGATGCGTCGCAAGCAGCGGAGATGGAAAATGTTGAGCCTCTTTTCTTGGCTGGCGTATGTGGTCCAGGCTTCACTTGAGTAGAGTAGTGTGCTCAACACACATGCTCTGTACACCTGCATTTTGGTGTTCACAGTGAGATTGCTGTTGGACCAGACCCGCTTGTTCAGTTTAGCCATAACAGATGAGGCCTTCGCAATTCTGGCGCCGATTTCAGCATCCAGAGAGAGGTTGTCACTTATGGTGGACCCCAAGTACTGAACTTGGTGGACAGTATTGAGGTCGTAGTCTCCAATGTGTAGAGATGGTGGTTCTTCACAGCCTTGGCCTAAGATCTCAGTTTTCTTCAAACTGATTGTGAGACCAAACTCTGCAAGCGTGGGCGAAGCGATCAACGAGCCTCTGGAGATCTTGTTCACTGTGGGAAGCCAGCGCAGCATCATCTGCGAAGAGAGCTTCTCTGATGGTCTTCTTTTCCACCTTGGTTTTGAAACGAAGCCTGGCAATGTTGAAGAGCTTTCCATCGGTCCTTGTATGAAGATATACCCCTTCTTCAGATCTGCAGAAGGCATAGGTCAGCAACATCGAGAAGAAGATCCCGAACAGAGTTGGGGCCAAGACACATCCCTGTTTCACTCCGCTGCTGATTCTAAAAGGCTCTGAAGTGGCATCATTATAGCACACAGTGCTATGCAGATCCTCGTGAAAAGACTCGATGACAGCTGATATCTATATAATTGGAAGATAATATGGCTGGTTTGGTAATATCAATATATTTGGAAGATATAAAAAGATTCTCAAATTAGGTAGTGTGTTAATATCTGTGTCATAGGAGGAAAAAGGCAGCTCTTAAATGTGCTAGTTGATAATATGTATACCTCTAGAAACTTGTGGCAGGTAACTTTTTGGTTTACATACTATTATCTGTACCGTTGGAAAATAATGATATACAAGATCCGGCAACCGATCCGGCAACCGATCCGGCGGATCGGGTGAGAAGACCTAGTTCACAGATTGTCATCCCTGCGTGCAGACTGTTCTCCTGTTATTGCAGAGTGGGGGGGGGGGGGGCACTATAAGGGTTCCACACGTATTCACACACGCACATGGGTAGGCCGTACAGTTATATAGCATGTCCAAGCTGAAACTGACAGCGATATGCTCGCAGCTCTATTGCGGTCCCAGAAAAGTGCCACAGACCTAAACATTTATTTTTAGGTCCGTATTGTCAGTTCAAATATCTGGGAACGGTCATTTTATCAGACGGCAGAAGCACATCGGAAATAGCTGGCAGAATCGGCCAAGCCAAAACAGCATTCAAGAAGATGACAAGCATTCTTACCAACAAATGCCTATCAATTAACATCAGAAAGAGAGTCCTTTAATGTTATATAGAACCAATACTATTGTACGGATGCGAGGCGTGGACAGTCAGCAAGCAAAGCCAGAGCAGGATCGAGGCAGCCGAGATGTGGTTTCTCAGAAGAATGTTGAGAGTTCCATGGACAGAAAAGAAAACAAACGAGACAGTCTTGATGGAGGCAGACACAAGTCGATCACTGATAAGGAAGATTAGGAAAAGACAAGCAACATTTATAGGCCATTTTATGAGGAAGGGGGATTTGGAGCACCTGGTCACAACGGGAAAGCTGGAGGGAAAGAGAGCACCAGGTAGACCCAGGGAGAGAATGCTGGACGGACTTGCAGAGTGACTGGGGATGAAGAGGGTGGAGGAGATGCTGGGGGCAACGAGAGATAGAGATGGTTGGAAGTCCATGGTCGCCAACGCCATGCGGCAGGGCACCTGATGATGATGATGAGTGTCAGGCGTTAGCTCCACCCATCACAGTTCAAACCTGTCCTGATTTGAAATGTTTCTATCCATTTGCCTTAACATTTTCCATTAATGCCACATTATATTTAACGAAGTATTAGGAGAGAACAATAGTTACCATTCTACCTAATATGAAGTTGTGTTGTTGCTTCTGCATCTAACTACTTGAAAAAACGTTGGAGAGAGGTGATGCCTGCTGTTACATGGGTCAGAAATGAGCGGATATCTGGTGCACACGGCGCTTTACATAGTCCTGCTGGCTAGTGTGCTAATAATACCCACACCAATGGATGCTAATAACAGATTTTGGTTAATGTTCTGATATCTGTATAGAAAATAATGATAGATTCTTAAAATGGATTGCGTTGGGCAGATCTACCTGGTTGGAAAAAAAAATGGTATCCTCTTATTTCGTTTCTTTTCTTGTCTGTGTCATACAGGCAATGTGACGGGGTGTCAGAACGGATGGACTACACATGGGGAGTCGTGTTACCTCTTCATTAAGGAACAGTACAACTGGTTCAACGCACAGGTATTGTTTTATTGTGTTCAATGGCTTCATAACACATGCATATACAAGCCCGCGCGCGTGCAGTCACACACAGACATATACACAGATAGACAGACAGACATATAGA
>CM060314.1:95671394-95681394 GCA_030674185.1 Monoplex corrugatus | reverse complement strand
TCAACATGTTTTGCCGACACGTGTTAGATGCCTATAAAAAATTAACAGGAAAAATACACCACGCAATTTCTGAAGAATTTGCTACTGAACCTATATTTTGTAACGACAATAGTAGAAGGCCTCCCTCGGTCAGGCTGACCATGGTTAAAGTACATCCGTTCTAATGTCTAGATGGGCTGTCTGCTTGGTCCAAGCAGCGTCGCTTGTGACTGTAGAGACCAATGCGAGAGAGGCAGTCTCTGTCGCAGCGGTCGCATGTGTATGCCGATGCTGGTCTGTTGGCTGTCATCCCTTTTCTGCGAACTCGCTTTTCTGCTGCAGCAGCTGACAGTTTGTCCTCACCAATCCGCAGCTGTTTCTTGAGAGTGGTTCTCCAGCTGTTGCGGTCGTCTGCGAGGTCCTCCCAGGACTCAGTGCTGATCTCAAGCGCCTTCATGTCACGTTTGCAAACGTCTTTGTATCTCAGCTGTGGGCGGCCAATGTTTCTCTACCCTGTGGCAAGCTCACCATAAAGGATGTCTTTTGGGATGCGACCATGTTCCATGCGGCGAACGTGGCCCAACCAGCGCAGCCGACGCTGTGTAACGACAATATAAGAATTGAAAATAAAACAATCTCATACCCAAAAAAGAATGGATTCATAAATGTATCTTCCGTGTTTCTCATCTTATGAAAAACAATGGTCACTTTTTGACTTGTGATGAACTCAGAATTTGATATGGAGTAATCTCGAATTTTTTCACGTATTTGGAATAATCAAAGCGATTAAAAAACACGTAAAAAAATTAACCTTGACATTCATAATAACTCTAAATTTGAAGACGTCCCTTCAGATCATTTATTTAAGCCACAAAGGAACGAAACAATACTACGATTCAGTAACCAACGACCAGACCCAAAGTGTTGTAATAAGTGGAACACAAAACTGTCAACAGACATAGAGAGGAAGGTGGTTTTCAGAAAGATTCAGAAAATAACAGATGTCAAACATAAATGGTTTCAAATCCGGATAGTTCACAGAATTATTGCTACAAGGAAAAACACTGAAAAATATGAAAAGCAGTGTCAATGATAAATGCACTTTTTGCACTATAAAACTTGAAGACATTCAGCATTTATTCTGGCGATTTAACGCGATTCGTCAGTTCTGGTTAATTTTTGAATGTTCGTTAAATGACAAAAAGTGTACATACATGTTATCTGAAATTGAACGAAGAATTAATTATACTTGGAACATCTGAGAGCTTTAAAACGGGTGATATCTTTGATTTTCTTCTTATGTTTGCACAATTCTTTTTATATAAATGTGGAACAGAGAAAATACAACCTATTTTTCATGTGTTCTTACAACAGCTTAAACGGAGGTTCAAGATAGATAGACACATAGCATATGTGAATATGTGCTATGTAACATTCGTATCAAAGTGGTCTTATTATTTACTCTGATGTTTGACTCTTAACAAATGTCAATGAATTTGCAGATAATATGATCATGAACAAAGTCGACTTAACTAAAGTAGATCGGATGAGAATATAATAATAATAATAAATTACATATTAGCGCAACTTGAAAAATCAAATCTAAGCGCTGAAGCAGCACGCACACGCAGCACGCACGTGCACACACACACACGACCATACACACAAACACACACACACACACACACACACACACCACACACACGCATGGCTATAAATGGGGAGAAAGAATAAAAGCAATAAAAGCAAGAATAAAAGCAATGGAAAATTATAGAGAGCATAGCATACAATTATATATTATAACCATGTGGTTCCCTCCGAGCGGAGACAGGCTGCAGAGGGGAGGGTTGAGTGAGGTTAGGATTTTATGCAGGAGAGAAAAGGTGAGTTTTGAGAGCGGACTTGAAGGAGACAAAAGTAGGTTGCTGACGGACTGAGAGAGGAAGTTTGTTCCAGGAGAGTGGACCAGAAACAGAGAAGGCTCGTGGACCATAGGTATTGAGCTTAGTGCGTGGAAAGCGAAGAGTCAGAGGATCAGAGGCAGAGCGGAGGGTACGTGAGGGAACATAGATCTCAAGTAGGCTTGACAGGTAATCGGGGGCTGCGTTATTGAGGCTTTTGTAGCACATGGTGTCTAGTTTGTACTCTTAAACAATTGTCTCAACTGAATGTTCAGCAGAATAACTAATGAGTCAATGAACAAAGTCAGACTTCAACATAAAAGTAGATCGTGATGGAGTGTAGAGGACATGCCTGTTTCTGTAACATGACAAACATCCTCTGTTCAAATATCATTTTTTATGGACATCATACGAAGAAAAAACAACAGTATCCAGTTATTGCTGACATACGAAGCTTTTGGATTTCGATATTGTTCGTCCAATTATTTGTTTTTTGTTTGTTTGTTTGTTTGTTTGTTCGTTCTTTGATTTAACGCCTTTTCACTATAAGAGGAGTTTGTTTGTGAGTGTGTGTTGCGCGCGCGCGCGCGCGCGCGCGCGTGTGTGTGTATGTGTGAGAGAGAGAGAGAGAGAGAGAGAGGAGAGCGTGTGCGCGCGCACGCATGTGTGTGTGTGTGTGTGTGTGTGTGTGTGTATACGCGTCTCTCTCTCTCTTTTAAATATATGTATATATATATGTGTGTTGTTGTGTGTTGTGTGTTGTGTGTGTGTGTGTGTGTGTGTGTGTGTGTGTGTGTGTGTGTGTGTGTGTGTGTGTGTTGTGTGTGTGTGTGTTTTATGTGGATATGTGTGTGTGTGTACATGCATTCTTGTAAGTAAAGGATTGAATCTAGGTGTTTTATATCGTGTCTCCTTGTAAGTAAAAGACTGAATCTAGAGGTTTATACCATGTCTCCCTCTAGGTAAAAGACTGAAAATACGGGTTTTATATCGTGTCTCCTTGTAAGTAAAAGACTGAATCTGAGGGTTTTATATCGTTTATCCTTAGAAGAAAAGGACTGAATCTAGGGGTTTTGTATCATGTCTGCTTGTAAGTAAAGGACTGAATCTAAGGGTCTCCGTGATATCAGTTACTGAAGCAAAAGTAGACCACATAGTAGTGAAAATGCATCTCCATAATATTCATTACGAACTGTCTCACCATGGCTACGTCAATCTGTTGATTTACATATGTTTGTCTACTGTCGGAAAACGTATATCTATCCTATTAAAGGTCAAGGTCACATTCACAGAAACATTTTTATTTATAAGTATCGACAAGGATTTCGATCAATCCGTTAAGGATTTATCTTGATCAGTTTGTTAAATCATATACGACGCAAGGCGTGGTCACTTTTGTATAAGGTACAAATGAGCATAGCCTAGAATTTGGACTGATATGGTCAGAACGGAAAAGGCGCCTCAGTATGTATTGTTCAGCTATGCATAGAGCAGTAAGGGTTAATTGCACGACACGTCCAGTTGGACTTAATACTGTATCCTTGAGTGATAAAGTGTTTTGAGATGTGAAATTTGAAATTGTTCGGGAACAGGTCTGATTCAAATTTGAGTCGTACATTCAGGTGGCAGAAACCCCGTTGCTGAAAATCGTTCAGTTTGAAAATGAACATATTTTCATATTATATCAACCAAAGGACATAACTCTTGAGAGTCACGTAGAAATTATCTCCCATGTTGTTGAACTTCTCAAATCTAACATAGTTTGCGCTACCCATTCAGCTAGCATAGAAGCAGATACAAAGCACAAAAACCGTAAGCTCAGAACACTCCTCAAAAAAGGAGCGCCCAAGCCTACCTTTATACTCTGCAACTACCCTACACTCAACTATGAGAGAGGAGAGAAATAATACAATATATTGGTCTTATGTTCAAGATTGACAGTCTTTTATTCTTGAACTGACCAAACACACACACATAGACAAGACAGAACATATACAGGGTTGCTTCCAAGGCATATAGGTAATACCAAAGAAATAAGAGGGAAGCAGGGAGAATTTTATCATATTATCGCAAAGAACGTGGGAAAGGAGTGCAGAATGGAAGATCGTTAATAAGGTGGTTTGAGTATCTTGTTTCTTCTGTCTTCAAATCTCTCTCTGTCTGTCTGTCTGTCTGTCTGTCTGTCTCTTTCTCTCTATCTCTCTCTTTCTCTTTCTCTCTCACTCACTCTCTCTCTCTCTCTCACACACACACACACACACTCTCTCTGTCTCTCTCTGTCTCTCTCTCTCATTCTGTCTCTCTCTCTCTCTCTCTGTCTCTCTCGATGACTGTCTGTCTGTCTGTCTGTCTCTTTCTGTTTGTTTTTTGTTTTGTTTTGTTTTGTTGTTTTTTTCTATTAGTATCTTACCTATTTTCTCTGCAGGTCAATCTGTATGGATAGGGCTGGACGATATTTCAGAAGAGGGTGTGTTTGTTTTGTCGAGCACTCGCGAGAGTCCAGATCAAACATTTTGGTTACCTGATCAACCCGATGACTACAACCGTAAGGAGGACTGTGCTAGAATGGTAGAAAATGGTCTTTGGGACGACAACCAATGTCAGTCAGCTGGTAACGAGGCCGTCTGCGAAAGACCGTAAGAGCTGATTTAGATTTAGTTCATTTCTCTTGTTTGTTTGTTTGTTGTTTTTGTTAACCCCATTTGGATACTAGTTTATCATTCAGTAGAGACAGCGTCTCAAGCTTATGCGTTAGAACTTTTCTCTTTTCTACTGATATTGTTTTCACCGTCTTTCTTTCTTTTCTTATTATTTTCCTTTATGTTTTAAATGTCCTTTCCTTTTTTTAGAAAAGGGAAATTATTTCATATCAATCAGTCGGAGGTATACGTGTGTGCTCGCGAGTGTGTATGTATGTGTATGTGTTTGAGTGCGTGTTTGTTTGTTTGTTTGTTTGTTTTTGTTTGTGTTGTGTGTGTGTGTCTCTCTCTCTCTCTCTTGTGTCTGTGTATGTCTGTGTGTGTATGTCTTGTGTGTGTGTGTGTGTGTGTGTGTGTGTGTGTGTGTGTGTGTGTGTATCTGTGTGTATCTCTGTTTGTCTGTGACTAATACGTGTAGATGCAAGTTTCTTAGGTCATTTCGGATGGATCTTTATTAAATTTGGACAGAAGTGCGAACCACTGAAGAGTCGCGAAAAGCTGAGTCTGAAGGGAACATACCAATATCAAGGTCATTCCAACCAGAAAAAAAACGTGCCCCAAATCAGCACTTCTCCAGGAAGATGTATAAACGCCAGTTCCACGGGAAATTGTGACAATATCTAAGAGTTTTCCCAGTTGTGACAATTCACCATTGCCCTCGTTGCATATCAAGTACCATTTCATATAAAACTTCTTTCAAGGTCAAAGTGATTGAGAGTCTGGACCATCTGTACTGCATCTTGATGAATAAAATGTCTGGAACAAAAATTGTCCAAACCTTCCAGAACCATCTTTCAGTATAAGCTTAAGAACAAAAGTTATTTCTGATTTTATTCTTCAATACATATCTCGTGATGTGAAACGGTTTGGCGGCGAAGATAAAATCACATTACAACAAAAGTGGTTTCGAACATCTTTCATTTCAGTTAGAAGCCGAACTTTAAAACATATGTATTGAAAGAAAGGATAAGGTATTACGATTCCAACCAGTCGATTTTACATAACTATCGAAAAAGCAATTCCTAAAGTTTGTAATGAATTTATTCCATGATAAAAAAACAAAACAAAACAAGTTAGTTAGTTTGGCCGATCTCCTGATCGAGCCTCTGTGACGTACACATTCCATTTGCTCCTGTCCAACACAGCTGCCTTGATCTCATCGATGTTTTCGAGGCCAGTGTCCCTTTTGATAAGATCAATGAAGTCTGTTGTCTTCCATCCCCTGTTCGCTCTCCCTCCAGTTGGCTGCCACAGTACAAGTTGTAAAGGGACTTCCTCTGGATGACGCATACAGTGACCGGCTAGGCGAAGCCTACGTGTTCTTATCTTGTCACTAACTTTAGGGAGGTATCCATATAGCTCTTCGTTAGTCATGTGCTGCTTCCAAGAGACATTTAATGCCAATCTCAACATGCGAGTATACGTTCCATCAAGACTCTTCTCCATCTGCTTTGTTAAGGTCCATGTTTCCGAGTTGTAGAGTGACACAGACTCAACAGAGTATATAAAGAGACGAATCTTTAGTTCTTTTTTCAAATTAGAAGTCCTTATCATCTTCAGCTTGTGACATGCAGACCAGGCAAGGGCTTTTCGAACAGAGATATCTTTCTGACTGCTCTCCATCCATCCCCCAGATACTTGAAATTGGTGACTTGCTCGATGTCTCCCCTATTGATAGATTTCATATCGTTTTCACTACTTTCGTTGTACATCATCGCTTTCGTTTTCTTAGCATAGCATTGCAGTGCAGTCCAACTTTAGCTGCTTCAAGTTCAACCTGTTCCAGTGGCCTCTTTGCTTGTGGTATTTCATTGGATAGCAATGCTATGTCGTCAGCAAAGTCGAGATCTGTCAAGCTGTCAGCAGGATATCATCGACTTCTTCTTGGCTGCAAAGTAAAACCAAGTTCTTCTTCTTTTCCAGCTGTAGCCTTTCTCATCAGACAGTCCACGACTACAGCAAACAGATAAGGTGCAAGTGTGTCTCCTTGAAGTACCCCTGCTGAGAGTTTAAAGTATTCTGTTTCGCCATCAGGGGAGAGGACTTTAGCTCGAGTACCCTCATATAACTTGCTACTGGCTCTCTCACTATCTGGTCAGGAATGCCGTATGCTTCTAGAATCTTCATCATTTTCCCGCGATGTACACTGTCAAACGCTTTGCTGAAGTCTACAAACACAATGGTTGCCTTGAGATTGTTGTGCTTTACACATTCGATGATTCTACGCAGTGCCAGAATATGAGCAGTTGTTGATCTGTATGGGCGGAAGCCATTTTGGTTGTCCCGCAGCAGTGGGTCAAGATGTGGTTGTATTATGTTTAATAGCATCTTATTGACTGCCTTTGCCACCACTGCTGACAATCCGATTTCTCTATAGTTGGTTGTCTCACTGAGGTCTCCATCCTTTGGCAGTTGTATGATGTTAATATCTGACCATTGCTGTGGTTTCTCTCCATTGGTGAGCAGTCGATTTGCGAAGTTCACTACTATATCATCCATGTTGCAACATTTTAGAATTTCTGCCACAATTCCATTCTCGTCAACTGATTTTCCTATCTTCAATGATTTTTTTACCATGATATATTCTGTCATTGAGAATGAACCAGTGTTGATGTCTAGAGCATTAAAGATGGTGGTTATTTCTTCACCTCGGCTATTCTCTGGTATATGTGGTTCTTTGCCGAGTAGATTGCTGAAGTGATTATGCCAGCGTAGGATACGATCTTCCTTACTTTTGCCCTTGATGATTTCCTACTTAGTTTTCTTTCGTCCATTGATCTCATTAATTAACCCCCAGCTTCTTGCATGTTGCGCCCTTCTGTCAGATTCTTCTACTTGCATTATCATATTCGTTAGTTCATCTTCGAATATCTGATTGTAACTAGTCAGAAGATTACGCTTCTCTTCCTGCAGGATTCTGTGCTTTTCCTCTGATGCATCTGCTTCATAATCTATGAAGGCTTCATTGACTCTCTGCCTAGCAGCAGCTACTTGAGGATTCCTTGCTGTGTCCTGTCTTTTTACATGTTTCTTAGTTGGAAGGAGGGTTTTAGCTGTCTCATCATTTGCTTCTATAAGCCTTTGATATCTACTTGTCACATCATCGGTTTCAGAGCACAGCTCCGAAAACCTGTTTTGCACTTGCACTGTGTACAGTCTGTGCAGTTCTTCATCACCTCTGAGAGTTGACCACTCATACACTTTTCTTCGTGGTGGTGTTCTAGCTGTTCGCAGACTAAGCTTCAGCTGCGCTGTAATGACTCTGTGATCCGATCCGATGCTTGCAAAGGTACCATAGGCTTCCACATTTTTCACTGTGTTCTTCCACTTCCGGTTGATAAGAATGCAATCTATTTGTGTCCTTCTTCCACCCATGTCAGATATGTACGTCCACAGCTTGCCCATTCTTCTCTGAAAGTTGGTGTTGGTTATAACCATTTGCGTTTCCTCTGCTAATCTTAGAAGCAGTTCACCATTGTTGTTTGTATGTTGATGGTATGTGTGTCTCACTGAACCTTCACCCAGATGTGCGTTACAGTCACCAAGAGCAATGATTACATCATGATTTGACAGTTGTTGATGACATTGGTGAGTGTGGCATAATGTTCTTCTGCCTCGTCGTTGCCTTTCTATTGGTTGTCGTTGCCTTAGTAGGTGTTATGATAGTGGTCGTTGCCTTCTACTGGTGCGTAGTGTGTTATGATAGTGGTCGCTGGGTTTTCACTAAAATCTGCACACATGATACGCTTGTTTATAACCTCCACATCCATCATTGCACTTTCCATGTTTTTGCTGATCACCATACCTACACCACCACATGAAGCATTATTCTTATTTCTCCATGCAGTTGATGTTACTAATGTGCAGTCCTGGAGTTGTTCAAAAGCGGTTGTCCCAACGTTATCATCTTCGTGTACAATTTTATGGTCTGCTATACCAAGGATAGTAAGATTGTGTTGGTTGAAGAGATGTACAAGTTCAACTCGCTTTTCTTTGCGTCTAAGAGTTCTCACATTTTGAAATGCTATGTTGGCTTTGTGCTTACAATTAACAATTTGCTTGCCTACCTTGTTGTTGCAATCGGACACATTTCTCCCTTGCGGTGTTTGGAAGTGTATTTTCAAAGATTTCCGTTTCACTGGAACTTGCATTAGCTGTAGGCCGAGTATTAGGGGCTTTAACCCTAGCGCTGAAAGAGTTCGTCATTTTGGCTTTTCTGTTGCTGGTACTACATAGTGGGCGCAACTCCTACTAGTAGACTCCTGTGCAGTTCCTCGTTGATAGAAGCAGTATCTCCTTGCCGTTGACAATGAAGCTCCTCCACCAAGCAGAAGTATGGAAGGTCCGAAACAAAACAAAACAGAACAAAACGAAACAAACAAACAAACAAAACAAACAAACAAACAAACAAACAAACAAACAAAAACAAAAACCAAGAAAAGGCAAACTTCAATTTGTATGCTCTGGATCTCCGTTTCTGAAGACGGGTCTCAGCAGGATGTGACGTAAACAATGATCACATGTATAAAAACATGGCTGCTGTCTCGGGTCTTTATTTCAAACCGAGACGGCGAATCACGAAGCGTTATTGTTTTGGAGGTTCATTGCACCATTTGGAGAGTTCAAAGACCTCCACATTTTTACTGAAAAATTTTACTTAGAAGCAACAGTATTAGTGTGTGTGTGTGTGTGTGTGTGTGTGTGTGTGTGTGTGTGTTGTGTGTGTGTGAGCGTGCGTGTGTGTATGTGTGTGTGCGTGTTTGTGTATTTGTGTACGCTATCCAAAATGTGAATGACGCATTAATCCTGTAGAAAGCATGCTGCTAAATGCACGTGGGCGCGCGCACACACACACACACACACACACACATACACACGCACACACGCACACACACACATATACACAGACACAGACACACATTCACACACATACACACACCACGCACGCACACACAACACACACACACACACACACACACACGCGCGCGCGCGCGCATTCACACACATACCCACACGCACGCACGCACGCACGCACGCACGCACGCACACACGCACACACGCACACACGCACTCACACACACACAACACACACACACACACACACACACACACACTAACACACACACACACACACGCACAGAGATAAAATATCAGATAAGTTTAAAAAAAAAAACACCTACAAATTAAAAACAAGTACAAATGTGAATATCCTGCCAATAAAATAAATGACCGTAGGCTATTAATTAAACATATAATGTCCAGTCGTACGTTATCTCCCTTTCTTCTTGTGTCTGTCGGTAAAACTGCCCTTGAATAAACATTGTTGGAAAGGAAACAGTACAGTGGTCTTCAAGAAACGAGACAAACCAGGTGACTGAGCTAAAAATTGAAACATTTTGGTTATATGTGGTTGGATACAGG
>CM060314.1:95663894-95668894 GCA_030674185.1 Monoplex corrugatus | reverse complement strand
GCATACATGCATACATACATACATGCATACATACATACATACACACACATACATACATACATACATACATACATACATGCATACATACATACATACATGCATACATACATACATACATGCATACATGTATACATACATACATACATACATACATACATGCATGCATGCATGCATACATACATACAGACAGACAGACATACAGACAGACAGACATACATACATACATACAGGCAGACAGACATACATACAGACATACATACAGACATACATACAGACATACATACATACAGACATACATACATACATACAGACAGACAGACAGACAGACATACATACAGACAGACAGACACACATACATACATACATACATGCATACATACATACATACATACATGCATTCATACATACATACATACAGACATACATACATACAGACATACATACATACATACATACATACATACATACAGACATACATACATACATACAGACATACATACAGATATACATACATACATACACACATACATACATACATACATACATACATACATACATACATACATACATACATACATACATACATCATACACACGTGATATGTATTTTAACGTTTCTTACAGCAAGATAAGGGCCGTTATACAATGGCAATGTCCAAATTTCACACACATACACGCACGGCACACAGACGCACATACAGAGGCATACGCGCTGATTCACGCAGGCACACATTCACACTCTCCACACCTATTGTAACAAAATATAAATGAAGAACGCTACACTGCAGTGAATTAAAATAAAACTTAACACAGTACCGATATCCACAACTCTGCACAAGGTAATATATAAACAATGTTAACCTCACTATTGTCAGGTCATTATCATCATTATCACTGTTTTGATACTTCTTTCATAAACCTCTGTACATACATACATACATACATACACCATACATACACATCATACATACATACATACATACATACACAACATACATAAATACTAATACATCACACAATACATACATACATACATACATACATACATACACTACACATACATACATACATAACACATACATACATACATACATACAACATACATACATACTACAACTACATACATACATACACACATCATACATACATACATAACACATACATACACACATACATACATACATACATACATACACTACATACATACATACATACATACAATAAAACATACATACATACATACATACATTACATACATACATACATACATACATATACAATTACATACCATACATACATACATACATACATACATACATATCATACATACATACACACATACATACACCACATAATACATACATACATACATACATACATACATATATACATACATACATACATACATACATACGCACATACATACATACGCACATACATACATACATACATTACATACAACACACATACATACATATATACATACATATACATACATACATACATACATACATACATACATACATAACATACATACATACATACATACATACATACATACACACGTGCAATGTATACACACATCTGCCTCATCTCTTTTACAGGAATTCCTCTGGCGACATCATCGGATAGAAGCGGCTGATTGAGGAGATGGGACCAGCACATGATTACCTCCACATTATCCGCCGTCCCCTTTGGACCCCTCTGTAATCCTTCGCTTGCCAGGCATAAATACGTCAGAACGATCTGTCTCTGCCAGACAATACTTAATAATTTACTTTAAACAAAATTCTGGCGTTGTAGCTGTTCACTGCAGACCTAATGAAACCCGCATCGCTTCTGAAGTAAATCACACGTAAATGGGGAATCTGATTATGTCATTCAAAAATGTTATCATTCTATTCATTTACTTTTGAGATGTTCAGATAAAAAATGAGATAAACAAAAATCACGTATTTCTAAACAATTAAATTATTTGTGTCTTTGATAACACTGATCTAATAAGTGATTTGTTTGCTGTAGTAATGTTGCATTAACAACTGGAAAATAAAAATAATTGAAGCTCTTTACAATTTGCCTTTTTTGTTTGCCTGTTTGTATCATTATTGTTTTAATTTACATATTTTGACATATGTGTCTTGATATGTTTACAAACTTTTATGTATATTTGGCACAGTGTGTGTTGAGGCCACAGAAACATTACCTCCGTGACATTTTACTGCTGATTTATTTCAAAACCAAAAAGATCATGGACACATTAAGTGCCTCCTGTAGCTGTTTTTCCAGCTAGTTGAAATACCTCACGCATCACTTCAACATTCAAAATAGTATATGCTACAGAAAAATAAGAAATTATAGAAATATGTTACACAACATAGAGTCCAAGCGTTGTGTTGTTAATGTGTTGCCGTCGCAAACTTGTAACAAACCAAAACTCATGCACAAAAATAACGAGTGATCCCACGGCGTGAAGGGAGATAATATCCCAGCGGCGTGAAGCGAAGTGATACATTGTGTACCGTACTTGATGGAATCTCTGAAGGGTCGAGCTTAGCGTCTCGCGCTGCCTGGAGTGCAGTAGTCTTGTAGGGAGTATTTTATGTTGGAAGTCACGAATGAGCTTTTCTTTTATGAACTTTCAGCTATTTATGCCTGTTTTGAAGCGTTCACACAAATTTTGATGTAAAAAAATAGTGCCACTAACTTCTAAAATAATTGCTAATTAATCTGACGTCAGAGTGGCACAGTTAAACGTTTTATTCACGTTAGTGACTGTGGTTCCTGTTAAAGACACATTATTCCAGTGATCCTTTCTCTGCACGCCTCACTTGTTCACACGAAGATATACAAGTCCCTGAAGCTGATCATAAACATATCACCTACAGGTCCTGATCAAATTTTCAATAAAGACGTTTTTCTCGATAACATTACAGACTCTCCTTTTACAAACATCTACAACATTCATCATCATGTGCCCTGCCACATGTCGTTGGCGATCATGGCCCTCCATACGAATCTATCCCCTGTCGCTACAAGTAGTTCATCTCACACCCTTTCTGTCCTCAGCCATTCTGCAATTTCATCCAGTAATTTCGCCCTGGGTGTACCTGGTGTTCTCTTTCACTCCAGCTTTACTCTTGCCTCATAAAATGTCCTATAAATGTTGCTAGCTTGTCCTAATCTTCTTTATCAGTGATCTTGTGTCTGCCTCCTTCAAGACTGTCTTGCTTGTTTTCTTTGCTGTCCATGGAACTCTCAACATTCTTCTTAGAAACCACATTTCAGTTGCCTCAATCTTGTTCTGACTTTGCGCGTTGACTGTCCATGCCTCACAATCGTACAACAGTATCGGTTCTATGTAACACTCAAGAATTCTCTTCCTGACGTTAATTGATAGGCATTTGTTGGTAAAAACACTTTTCATCTTCTTGAATATGGTTTTAGCTTGGCCGATTCTACTGGCTATTTCTCTATTTTTGCTATCTAATTCCAGCCTTTTATTTTGCTTTCTATTTCTATTATATTCACAAGGTTTTGTAAGTCTTTTTCATTTTCTGTAATTAGGACGGTGTCATCTGTGTAACGAATGCTGTTTATCATTTTCCCTCCAACCTTTATCCCAGGGCATTCTTCTAGATTCTTCATGATGGTTTAGCTATAAAGTGAAAAGAAATCTGGTGATAGAACACAACCCTGTCTAACCCTCTTTTGATATTTTGGAAAGAGCTCATATCGTGTTCCATCCCATTGCAGCTGTTTGTTCCCAATACACATTTCTGATTATTCTTAGATTTTTTCCATCAGTATTGAGCCTTACCAGTTTGTTGATCAATTCTTTGTGTCTAACCAGACCGAAAGCCTTGGTGTAATCAACAAAGCATAAATTAATTCCTTATTCAGCTCGACTGACCTCTCTATGATAGTTCTTAGGATGTATGTGGCATTATTAATAGTTCCTTTCCCTTCAGCAAATCCACTCTTCTTCTGCTATTTCTTTTTTGACTCTGTTCCTTGTCCTCATCATGATTATTCTTAATAGAATGTTTGTTGCATTATTCATCAAGCTGATTTACAATGGATAAACCCTTTGATTTTGGCTATCCAACTTTAATAGAATGGTATGATAAACATGTGCCAGTTAGGAGAAAAAGACTGAAACTTCACTGGACAAAGCACAAGGGACGTTTCAGTCTTTTTCTCCTACTTTTTGTACTTGGTGTTCGTTTGTTTCTTTTTTTTTTGTGACCTTATGCTTGACAAAGGCCAGTTGGACGAAAATTTGTGCCTGTCTTGTCTGGTTGTTTCAAATACGCGTTCTGATTTTTTTCGTGTTTTTTTTCTAGTTCCTGTTTACTTGAACGCCAGCAGTCACACTTGTTTTGGATTTAATACTGAAAATGTAACGTCTCCATTGCCCATTTATGGATAGAAAACACGTCGTTGACACTTATCTAGAACGCTTTGAACGTTTGCTGAGTAGCTGGATGGCAAAGAGACACCGACGCGTCCAAACTTAGCGTTCTATTAATAGATTGATTACAATGACAATGATGATAATAATTACAGTATTTATACAGCATATTATTTGACATACAAAAGGACACCATACAATCTGACGAAAAGAAGAAGTTGTAGAATGGATTGCTGGGAAAAGGTTTTTTAAATTGAGTGAGTATGTGTGTGTGTGGTTGTGTGAGTGTGTATGTGTAGTGAGTGAGTGTGTGTGTGTGTGTGTGTGTGTGTGTGTGTGTGTGTGTGTGTGTGTGTGTGTGTGTGTGTGTGTGTGTGTGTGCCTGTGTGGGGTGTGTGTTGCGTGCGCAAGGTAAATGAAAACAAGAGAGAATATTGTCATTCATCATCATCATGTACGAGCTTGCTCGGCTATCCATGACACGTTTCTTCCGTCCTTTTCTGTCAGACATTGCAGTAGGATAGTTCATCATACTGACAGCCCGTATCATCCATCAGTTGGTCGATGAAGGTCTTCTTTGGACGTTCTGG